>CANYBF010372370.1:0-24594 GCA_948192965.1 Dalechampia spathulata
CATTCCATAAACTCTTTATGGATTCTTCTGCACTGTTCCAATATCATGGACTTCAATATATAGTTTAATACTCTAAGTAAACAAGTTCATTTAAAACATTGTACTATATAATGAATAATGCCTTTATTAATGAAAACGTACAGTACAAATACACATGATGCTCTAAAGCATACACTAACAACATGGCTATGGTCTGGGTCACCAAGAAACTTAGACACTACTTCCAGTCATACCAAGTTCAGGCAATCTCCAAGGTTGACCCTATGAAGTACTTATATGCAGCTCCTTCGTTGGTAGGGAAACTCTCTAGGTGGTTGATCCTATTATCAAAATTTGACATGCAGTACATCATAACCAAAGTGATTAAAGGTAGAGCGATTGCCAAATTCTTAGCATCTAGGCTGATGGATGACTCTAAGACCTTTGCACTGAACTTCCTAGATGAGCACTTGGGGGCAGTTGATGCCTAGAAATTGCAGTTGCACTTTGATGGTATGGTCAACAAAAGAGGTACATGTGTAGGAGTTGTGCTAATCATTCCTGAAGGTGAACTCATTATGCTTTCTAAGGAGCTAAGATTTCCAGTCACCAATAATATGGTTGAGTATGAAGCATGTCTGTTTGGGCTAGAAGCATTGCTAATGATTGGTGCCCAAGATATACAGATATTTGGTGATTCGATGCTTGTCATTTACCAATCCACGACAAAGTGGGATGTCAAAGAAGAAAGGCTCAAGCCTTATGCTGAATACATGAAGCTCATGGTTTGCAATTTCAGCTCATGCCAATTCATTCACATGCCACATGAAGAAAATCAGATGGCCGATGCTTTAGCCACACTGGCTTTAGTTTGTGAGCAATTGCAGAGTCAAGTTCAACCTGTATTCATCGAGTAGTCAAGGATTCCTTGCTATGAGGGAGAATGGGTTATGGCATTAGATCAACCAAATGAGATCCCATGGTATACAGATATCATGAATTTTCTGAAGACTGGTACTTATCCAGAAGAAGCCAACAAAACTGATAAGCTAGCCCTACGCAGACTAGCAGTCAACTTTACCTAGCATCAGGTGTTCTCTACAGAAGAACAGTGGATGGTCTACAACTTCAGTGCATATCAGGGAAGGAGATCGAATCAGTCATGTAGACTGTACATGCTGGTGTATGTGGTTCCCATATGAATGGATTCACCCTTTATAAGAAAATCCTATGCCAAGGATATTTTTGGCTCATTATGGAGATAGACTGCATACAGTTTGTATGGAGATGCCATGAATGCCAGATTCATGGAGATCTAAGTCACCTACCACCAGTCAAATTGCAGAATTTGACAATGCCTTGGCCATTCTCAGCTTGGGAAATTGATATCATGGGTGAGATTCATCTTAACGCATCTAATAAGCATCAGTACATACTAGTGGCTGTTGACTACTTCTCTAAGTGGGTGGAAGCTGAATCCCACAGTAAACTGGGGGTAAAGCACGTTGCCAAGTTTATAGAGAAGAATCTCATATATCGATATGGGATACCAAATCACTTGGTGTCTGATAATGGAGTGTAGTTCCAAGGCCAAGTGGTTGACTTACTAGAAAGGTATGGGATCGAGCACAACCAAGCCTCTCCATACCACCCTCAAGCTAACGGGGTAGTTGAAGCAACTAACAAGATGATCAAGCGCATCTTAGCCAAGATAGTGCAAACTTACAAAGATTGGCATGAGCAATTAACATTTGATTTGTGGGGTTATAGAACCACTGTAAAGAGTCCTACGGGTTCTACCTCCTGCTCTCTTGTTTACAGGATAAAATCCATATTGCCAATCAAGTGGAGCTAAAATCACTTCATATCATTCTGGAATCTCAATTTCTAGAAGCTAAGTGGAAAAGGGCCAGGTACGAACAACTAGTTACTATTGATGAGAAGCGACTGAAGGCTCTCTATCATCTATAGCTTTACAAGAAGCGCATGGCAAATGTATTCAATAGAAAGGTAAGCATGTTGCCATACAGGAAGGTGATTTTGTCACATCCTAATTTTCACAGCCTCCCTATATGCATTTATTTTATTCATATGTTATAGTAACTAATTAATGAATGCATAAAATGCATTAATTGGCAATGATGCCTGGTATGTTTAACATGTTATTATATGATAAAGTATGGTTTAAGATGGGCATGTATAATTTAAAGTAAAGTTAAGTAATGATATATTAAATGGTAAGGTAGGATACTAATGGAATTAGAATACAAGTTAAGGTTATAATCAGAAATATAAATTATGTAGGACTTATATTCATATTATATTTGATGTCATAATGATGTTTTAACTGATAAGGAGGGGAGGAAAGAAAATTTAGTAAGGAACTCGATTTTCATATGTAATTAAACTTACTTTAAGTAAATAGATATATATATATATATATATATATATATATATTTAATTAACATGTTGGCTTTATCTTAATAAATAGGATATTAGCCATTTGTTTTATTTCTTTCTTCACCAGACATCTGCTCCTTCTTTCCTTCATCTGCTTCTTTTCCCTCTTTTATGCTTATGTCTTTGCAGAAGCCAAACCATAGTAATTCAAGGTAAGAGAAAGCATGGATCTAAGATGATTATTACTTCTTTCCTTCTTTTGATGCATATAACTTCTTTACTGTTGCAGTTCTTGGGGTTTTTGCTCTATAGGTAAAGTCATAGGGTTATGGTATATGATTGAGTTCTTGATTTTGTGAAGGAGAGATGGAAATTGTTAGTTAATAATTTTAAAGGAACTAAATTAGATTCTGGGTTATTATGGAAGATGCAAGCTTGGGTTGTGTTGTAAATGATGAATTGTTTTTAGTGAAAGATTGAACTTTAAATGGTGTTTAATTGATGTTTTTATTAAGGATTAGAAGTGATTTGATGATGTTTTTGTTGTGGTTATAGATTAGGATGTTTGAGGGATCATTTGGATGTGTTTTGGAGTGCTTTTAGACTGAGTTTCAAACCCAGTTTCACGCTTGTAGAAGGAAGTCCATGATCGTGGAATTTTCCAGTAGGTTTTGTAAAGTTTCTACTTAATTCCACAATCATGGAGTTGAGTCCACGATCGTGGCCGTAACCCGTTTTCAGCATTTGATAGGTCATTTTATGAGCACTGTTTGGAGGCCTTATCAAATGAGTTTTTGGACAAGTAATATACTGTTGAAAAGCTCTTTAAGTCTAGTTTCAATAATTCAATTTAAAGGTCATTTACTTAGGAAAAAGGCTTCCAAAATGAGCAAAGGTCTTAGAGGATAACATGATTTTATGTTTTGGTGTAGCATTTTACTTTATATATGTTTTGATTTAAAGTTGAAGGCCTTATTGGATGAGTTTTAGGGTGTGTAATATATTTTTGGAAAGATATTTGAGTGTAGTTTCCAATGATATAAGGATTGTTTTGTTTTAAGGTTATTTATTTGGTCAAAAGACTTAAGGAATGTAGGCTACTCCTTTGGGTAACATAATTTTGTATTGAAAATGAAGTTTGATAAAGTATATAAGGATAGCATATTATGAAAATAGCAAAAGAATCAATATTAATAAGAAGTAGATGATAAAATGGAAGATAAAGATATAAATGGATTGTTTAAGATGTGCAAGTAAGTATAAGTTGCGAATGATTTTACTGAATGGATTGTAAAATGACAATGTTACAGGTTTAAATGGATGGAACTCAGAAGTAGCAGCAGGTTACTGCTAAATGGAAAGTGAAACAGGTTTGTGCTATTAGTAGCTGATCCTTATTAATGGATCGATGGGTAAGTTATTACTTACTTTCATGTTAACATGTAATCACATGTTTTCTTAGGTATGATGTGTTTTCTTTTCATGACCTTATTTAAGGTCTTGGATTGAAGTTCTTATGTTATATGTTATGCTATTCCTATTATGAATCTGTATAGGATCTTTTAATGATGATTTTCACTGGATTGTTGAAATAGCTAAGTAATAAGCTTGAGCTATGAATGATATGATGTGAATATACTAAGAGTTTGTACTGTTGCTAATATGAACCCTTAGAGGGTAACAAATGATGTTTTCCAGTTGATGGCTGGTGATAGGTAAATAAAGAGTTCATACACTATGATTGGTACTATGTAATCATTAATGCATCATTATGCATCATGTCATGAAACATACATACATAAAGGCATTCATGGCATGACAGAGAAGTTATAAGCTGGATAAAAGAAAGAAAAAGAGATATTATAGAAAAAGAAACCTACAGATAAATGGATTCCTTCAAGGAATCACACAAACAAATGGCCTCCTATAGGAGATGAGTCTTGAGACCTACAGTAATAAAATAGGTTCATAGAACCATACAGTATAATGGCCTCCTTCGGGAGATGAGTAACGGTACCTAGAGGGACCCAGTATGGAAAAGGGATTGTGCATAATCATAAAAAGAAAAGAAATGATATGATACAGTAAAATCAAAGGGAGAATGCAAAGCATGATTGCATTCTCATCTTACACGCATGCATTTTCATTTATGTAATTTATGTATCATAAAAGTAAAGAGAATGGAACAGTGAATGCACTACAATTGTGCTTATAAAGAAATGTTTACAGAAGTAATGGTTTCCTTTAAGGAATCGTACAGGCATGTGATAAACAAACATTACAGAGCTATTACACAGGGCATAGTTATGCCACAGAGAAAATGATATACAGTTAAATGAGTTTAGGCTCAAGAACAGAAATGAACATGCTAAAGAAAAGATGTTTATATGAGTAAAGCCTTAATATGTTAATGATTTGATGTAATAAAGATAATGAAAGCTACCAGCCTAGCTTAGGTAGAAGGTATACTAAGCATGAAACTTGTATTGCTCATAGGTATATCAAAAAGGTCATGGAAAGTATAGATGAATAGAAAAGTGTGCATGGTAATAGATGAATGATGAATAGTAAATAATGCTTTAGGCATTATTGATAACAAAAAATAAGAGATGTTGCAAAAGTAAGAAATGATATAGTGATAGTGATTAATGTAGATCACTATGATTGATTTAAACGTGATGCATTTGATTTTGTTTATAGCACCACTGAGTTTTATACTCAGCGTTCATCATTTGATAGACACAGGTTAACAGGTAATGGGAGTGCAGGGATTCCAGAGCACCAGTTCAGCAGGACTCACTTTGACGGTAAGGACTTGGAAGAGTTTGATGTTCTATATAGAAATTTTATATAATAGAGTAATGTAATAAAGCAGTAAACACATGGATGCTATATGAATACAAATATTATTAAATGTTTTTCATTAAACGCCAAAATGAAATGAGAATTATTATATGTACTAAATTATGTTTTAAAAATCCCAATTGCTGTATAATTATTTCTATAAGTTTTATTTTCCTGGCATAAGTTTTAACAAGTACACGATAGTAAAGTACATCCCTTATAGGATAATCAATGGTTTTTATGTATTGGAGACTATTTATTATTCTACGGGAGCATGTTACATCTTGGAGCGGGGTGTGACAGGATAGCTCTACCAACCCCAGCAGTCGTAACTATATGAAGGTCGAGTAGTCCATTAATGACTCAAAAATGTACTCTTACTCAAGAATGCTAATTAAAATGACCATAACCTCTAGGTCTATATAAACACATGATGCCCAGAACATGGTACATGGTGGTGGAGTAAGCTCTACATACCCCTCTAGCCCAGCTACCAGTCAATGATACACTCTCCCAAGTAGAAGAGTCAATACTCTAGGATCTCTAAATCATGTAACACTCATCCTTATGAGTGGAGCTAGTCATATACTTAGGTTAAGGTACCATGTTATGCCATGGTTCAAGGCAGACCTATTCCAAACAATAATAATAATGTTAATCAATTAGACATTTTTATAGGTATCCTCTAAACCAATTCCATTCAATTTTATACTTAAAAAGTTATTTTCTTCTTACCTGGTACTAGGTTAGGTCATTAATATGCTCTCTTAACTCATCCATATTACAGTCTAATCTTTTACAAGACACGTACCACACTTGCATGCATAGAAAGCTAAGCAAAGCCTACTCAAAATTCTGGGCTCTCGCAATAGCCTTAACTCATATGTCATGATCTCAATAATCAATACGGTCAACAAATACACTTAAAAGCAATCATAATAAAGTCAAAATCAACATAATTCTACCCATCTTAATGGCTTGCTAGTAACCAATGAATTTATCTTTGCACTACCAACTATAAAGTTCTAGCCCCTTCATTAGATAGGCTAATCCGGTAGTTTGATTACTACAATCAGGTCATGCAAGACCCATAGCATAGATAAGTGGATGTTGTTCTTGGTGTCATTGAACAATGTGCACCTACACACATTTAACAAGAAACTGCATATGTACTACTCGATGGAGATAGTCATACTAAGCGTCTCTTCCAAGATTGCCTCATAAAGAAATTCATATGATATGTTATTTGCTCCTCTCACATGGGAGCAAAACACCAAGTAGATGAAAGATGGTATCATACAACCAGTGTAATGATGTCAACCTATCATACAATTGGATCAGCAGTTTAGTGCACTCTAGCCCAATGATCCTGGCAAAGATCCCTAGAGTAATGGTTATCTTCCCTATCAACAGATGGACTTGTACTTTAGTCCATCCACCTCTCAACCATAGTAGTGATAAAAAAATCTATTATTTTGCTTCTCCATGCCTATGAAGCAATAAATGTATCGATTAAAGCAACTCTAGTCAACTGTACCTTAAACCTCTCATGGTAGCTACAAGTACCACTTGTAAACTCCTTAAACACCACCACCTTCGATGATGGTCGTCTCTCAATGCAATATTCTCAAAATTAAGGTCAATTTTAAGACTAAATTTGTAGATTTTATACTATAATTACAGAGTATAAAGCACCTAACCCTAGCTAAATTACCTAAAATTAAGTTATTGAGGCCTTAAACCTTGAATTGAAGCCTTTCCTCTCAAAACTCCTCAAATTTCATTGATTTCCTTACTAAAAATAACACAATTTGTGCCACAAATAGTGTAGCATACGCAACACATTATGCAATATGTACAGCATATTATCTCAACCCATTTTAGTTTTTCACATTTTTCATAAATTCTCATGATAAATCTTTCTTATCTCAAGCCTAGCCTTAGCCAAATATCATTTCATATCATAAAATTATGTAAATGAGCCTAAAAATGTAAAATACCAACATTAAATAAAACTAAAAAAATCAAGCTAAAATATGAAAAATGCATCTTTTCAAATAGAGCTTATGATCAATGGGAGTCTATGTCAAATGTCACTATGATTCTATCTATGTAGACAGCCCCATAGTAAGTATCTTACATTATTTGCTAAATTAGAACATAGCTCAAGATGGAAGCTAGGTCTTGGGGCATTGGTCGCATTCCAATACCTGCCATTCTCAAAGAAACTATTTCTTTATGGTTGAGAGAAAAGTGTAGTTTAAAGAGTGAAAAAAGTGATTTTTCAAATGGAATCTCTCCTCTTATAAATTCTAAGTGGCATGCATTACATGGGCTTGAATATGCTATACAAGTTCTGCAAGTATGCTAACATACGCTAGCCAACAAGGAGCTCTACTAACATGAACTAACTACCTAATAGATTTCTCATGATGAATAAGGCTTCTTATTTAATTTTCAAAATTTTAGACCTAATTTCCCCATGAAGTTCAATTCTCATGACCCGCAGCGTCTAAAAAATCTAAAAAATCAATCAAAAGTTGATATATTTAAAATAATTTCCATTCCAATTTTACTAATAAATTATGTTTCTATGTCTATCATTAATAGGACATTGATCTTATATACGATCAAATTTAGTCAAACCTTTGACTATTGGTCAAGTTATTAACCAAAAGGTGTCAAATCTAAGCAATGGATTCCAAATACTATCTTTGGAGATATAAGACACATTTATGATGGCACAAGCATCAAACCAATAATTGTTCACCATTGATCTAGTAGACGATCACCTTAGTCTAGTAGTTAACTTCTTGATCTAACAATGATCTTAAAATCAAGCAGTTGATTCCTAAACCCTAGCAGTAGGCATCTAAACCCAGACTTCATATGATTTTAAGCCTTACAATGAAGCCATCAATCCAGCAATTGACCATCAATCAACTTTGATCACCTCACCCGAGAACCAAGCTCCTAGTGGTAGAATTGGATTGCAAGGCTCAACATGAGCATCACATTTCAATCAACATTGATTGCTTTTCCAAGAATTAAACTCTCGGTGGTAAAATTAGGATGCAAGGCTTAGTATGGGCAATGCTTTTTAATTAACTTTGATCATCTTGCCCAAGCATCACGCACCCAATGGTAGTCTTAGGTCATAAGTCTCAAGCTGAGTATTCCCAAGCAGTTAACTTTGATCTTTCTAAACTTGGGTTACAAGCCTCAGTATAATACAAGTATCTAAGCATCAAGCTCCCAATTGCATAAGCCTTTTATACTATAATTACAGAGTATAAGCCTTGACATGAGCATTCCTAGTGACTTACATTATATCCCCAATGGATCATACTTAAATCCCTAATGGAATATATGCAAGCCTTAACACGAACATCTGTGAGCTATAATACAAGTATTTGCAAGCCCTAACATAAGCATATGCATGCCTTAGCATGAGCTTCTGTAAGCCTCGGTATGAGCATTATCTAGGTATCATCCTTGCCTTTAGGTGAAAATTCATATTATGATTAGATCTCATTTTAATGACTTTTGCTTATCATGCTCTAAAATGATCCTAGTCAGGGGGTAAACTATAGACCTAATTTTTCAGCCGTATATTGCATTTTTGGATTTTCTTCAATAAAACTTGGTATATGTCCCCATTATCAAACCTAGCTTACACACATGCATTTTTTAGCCTCTCATGAATGTGCTTGACATGTAGAGCATGTTACTTTTGGAATGTAGAAGGTGGAGCATGTTAAGTCATGTTTATAATGTGCAAAGCATGTTTTGTAACATGTTATGCATGTTAGGTGAATGCATAACATGAAACACCTATTTCTTGTCCAAATTTAACATGCACCATATATTACCATGTCATTTAGCATATTTGGAATCCATTGGATATATGGTGAATGTTACGAGGCATGCATAATAAGGGGTGCACATTAAGGGTTTTCCTAACATGTAGAGCATGTTCTACAACATGTTATTCATGTTAAAAGAATTTGGCCAATGTGCTATGTATGTTAAATGACATATTGTATACATTGCATTAAAAATATCTGGATCCCATATTTCTTGCCTATTATTGGTAACTCCTACCTCTTTCCTATTAATATAGCTCATTTATTTACTGGAAAAAGGTCCAAAAATTAAGAAATTTGCTTAAACCCTACCAAAATTAACTTTCATTAATTAATCATGTACTTAACTCTTAGTTAGGTAATTAGAGATAAATTGGCTCACTAAACCCTTTGCTTAATATAAGATTAAGAAGATTTAAGCTTACTTTACCTTTGCTTAGTCTTGGAACGTTATTTTCTTCTTCTATTATTTTATTATCCATGGGTTTGTGATTTTGATTATGTTTTAGCTTCTTTGGAATGCAACAATAGCATTTAAGTTGTATAATAAGTTAATATGATATGTGGCAGTCCTAAACTTTGATTTTCCTTGGACTTTATTCATTATTTTTATCTAAAAATCTTATTTTTCTTATTTTTGGTTCATGATGTATAGTGTATATTATAGTATGTGTTATGTACATCATAGAACATATTATGCACATTACCTTTTCTCAAAGACATGTTATGCACATTACCTAATGTCCTATGCATCTTACAATCAAATTTTCATTATTTTATGATTTTTCACTCATTCTCAATGGTTTTTATTGCAATTGAAGTCTTTAGTAGCATTTCTGATTTTTTTAGTGATTTGAATGATCTGAATTCATCATACATTGACATAATTTTATTAATTTTTGCTTCAAAATTAATTTTTAAGTTAAATGCCACTTTAATTTGATTTGAGTTGCAATTGATGTGATTAAAGTTGAATTGGATATTGAATCTATCTTTACTTGATGTTAGAGGATGTTGGAGTCATCTAATTTCAATTTTTAGGATCAATTTTATTGATTTTTACCATAAAATCAATTTATTTTACTTTATTTCTCAATTAAATGTCATTTTAATTATTATTTGATATGATTAGTCTAAATTGGATGTTGATTCATTTCCAAGTTATGAATTATGATCTTAAAATCTTCCAATTTTAGGTAAATGTAAACTTTTACCTAAAAATTGATTTTTGATTGCTTTTTTCACTTGATTTCAAATTAATGCCATCTAATTTGTTTTGCATTGTAATTATGGATGATTAAGAGTGAATTAGGAATGCAATTACAGAATGACTTATGAGAATCTTATTCCACTATGTCTATCCCAAGATTAGAGGCATTTCATAGAGCTTGTTTCATGGTGTCTTATAAATAAGGGAAGATTGGGGCGTGTGAGACTTGCTCAGTAAACTATAACCGGCTTAGTGCCATTATTGCCTTTGGACTATTAATGAATTAATGATCATATTCAGTTAATGAATACTTAAGGCTTTCGGTTGGGAGAATTACTTATTATTGGTTTTCTCCAATTGATTTTATTTGTTTCTTTATTTGTTTAAATTACTTTCCAATTCACTTTGTTTATCTTAAATGTAAAGAATTAAGGAAGTTGAAACTATCTCTGTGGGATTTGACCCTTACTTCCACTACTACAAAATCATAGTTCCTACGTACGGGTAGTAAGGAATTAATTTAACGGAAGCGAAAACTGATCAAATTGTTACAGGTCCAGATAATAAAATCCATACTCCTACCTAAGCTTTTAATAAGGGTAAAGCAGTGACAGGTTTATGACAGGTCTAGATCTTGTATTCATCAAATGATAAACACTGAGTATATAACTTAGTGGTGTTATAAAAATGTGTATATAACATGATCATAAATAATAGATAACATTCAAGTAGCAAAACCATGAGTAATAGTTTTTAGATAATATATCAAAATTATACATTATCGTTTAACATGATACTATTTCCCATAGAAATACTTTGTATTGATAATGTAGAAATAAATGAGGTCATGAAGTATAGAGCACAAACCTATCACTAGTTTACCCTTATCAAAAGCTTGGGTGGAAGTATAGATTTCGTTATTTTGACCCATAACAGTTTCATTCCATACTTATTTAGTACGATCATTCATATTTTACACTCAACTTTGCACTTTAGAAAGTTAATATCAAGTAATAACATGTAATGGCATCCAACTTTCATTCATAATGAGCATTCAAATACCATCTTATTCTATAACATTTCACACTTCAAATCCATTCACCATAAGCAACATACCATTATATACCTTTGCATTCAAGACTAATTGCACATATAAACATGTTGTATTAATCTTGTTTTATACCTTTATGTGTATATCTGTAGGTATAATTGTGAGTTATAAGGCTTAGGTAAGTATACCATTAAGTTTAGATGCCTTAAAAACTCACTCTTTAAATGGCCTAACCATGAGTAGCAAGTTACTACTCATTTGGTCAAATGCATTATTCACTTGGTATGGGTTACTATTCATTTGGTCAAGTGCATTATTCATTTTGTATGGTTTACTATTTATTTGGCCATTTTTATCATGGATCCCTTCCTATTTTATTTCCCATTTTCATGCCTTTTGTGGTTCTTATGGAGCAATATATAAACCATGATAAATACTCACAAATAAATCATCATCTCATGCACATTTGGAATTAAAATTTCATATAGACAAGTTACCAAAATATAGGCATTTGGAGTATATAAAAATTTTATTTATCAAACTTGACAATTTGTGTTTACCATTTTGTACCTTTATGTCTTTCATAGGGCTTTTCTATAACTTAATGACCTTGACAATAAACAAATCTTATACCATTAAAAACTAGACTCAATAAGATTTTATTTGAGATGTTGCTTACAATTTTTGAAATTCATTTAAGCTATCAAATTGTAAAAGGTTGCATACTAAAGTTTCCTACCTAATTTCTACTCAAATGTGACAATCCTAATGACGTGATTTTTTTTTTACCAAACAAATGACTTTGGAATTTTATAAGCCTTGTATCATTGGCAACTAAATTCAAAGAGATTTTCAATAGTATATTACATAAAATTTTTGAAAAACATTAAGGCAGTCAAAATACAATTATAGTAAACCCTTAACTTTTCTTTTAAGGTCCATTTCTAGAAAACACGTTCATATGTCATGCAAACCTCTTCCTTTAAGCATCCAAATTACTTCAAAATTTTACCAAAATAAATACACACATACATTTACATGTTATACACACTTCTAAGTAAAATTTACCAACCAATATGCATTTAAACCTAACCTAAGGCAGTCATACACAACTATACACATATGTTGCCCCTATTGCATTCATTTATGCATATTACTTGCAAACTCACTCCAATTGCATTCAAACTTTATTTTCATCATTCTAAAACCATAATTAATCATATTGATATGTAATTTAGTGATTTATACATTAGAACCAAATTATAGAGGTCATTTCCAAGGAGGTGAAAAATCAAGCAACAACTATTTTCCATGCACTTTCCTACTTCCTATCCACTTTTCATGCATTTTTCTTATTATTCTTCATAATTTATCAACTTATTCACTCCATGAACACATAGAATAACCTCTTAAGAGTCATTCTCATACAAATTAGGCTAGGGTTTTCACACATATTCATTCCATACACAAAACGCCATCAAAATGCATCAAACATGCATATTTAACCTTCTTTATTCATTTTCTTACATCAATTCATCAAAACTCATGCACAAACTCCATATTCCTCTCTTGGTCAAATTCTCCATGCATAAAGAACATTAGTTACAATAATTAATAAGAGACAATAAGCATATATACAATGAAAACTAACCAAAAATAGCATGAAAATCAAATTCTGCATAAAAGTTTACCTTGGAAGCTATGATTTCCTTAAGTTTGAATGAAAAAAGAGATGAAGAAGAAGAGGTTTGCAAAAGGAAGGAAGAAATGGTTATGAAAAAATCATTTTTTCCCCTCTTCCTAACCATATTTTATTTTATTTTTTAAATTAATTAATTTTAATTAAGGTTAAGGAAGGGTCCAATAGGAATGTGATAAGTGTCACCTTCTAATTGGTTCCTTCCTTAAATTATCTTTTTTTTATTTTAATGATATTTTCTTTTTATTGTTATGTCATACACTTCATGACATACATAACACACATCACCTATCATACATGCATAATTCAAATTTCTAAAAATACGCTTCTCTTTTAGTGAAATTATATTTATACCCCTAAATGCACCTTAACTTACTAATACTTTTATTTACCCATTTTAACTTATGCATTCTCATTAAAGTACATATCTAATTTATCAAAACATCATATTAACTTATTTTTAAGTATAACTTCACTAATACTTTTATTTACCCATTTTAACTTATGCATTCTCATTAAAGTACATATCTAATATATCAAAACATCATATTCCACTTATGAATCCTTTTCTAAGGCATCATTTAAGACACCTTTGACATTGATTTCAATTACACTTTTTAAGACATGAATACTTCATTTTCATCACTTTAATCATTTCTTCACCTCTTTCCATGACTTTTCTCTTTGAATTCTATACCACATGGAGTTACTTTCATTTATAACATATTCATTAGCATATAAGGCATATCAAACCATTCACCAACCATCACTCATTCATGCATTTCATGAATCATTAGTTCATGCTTCCTAACTTATGCATATTATGCATAACCATGAAGATGCTATAAATACGGATGTAACATCTTAATATGTATTTTGAATATTTGACATTAGTTTATGGAATGAATCATTACAATTCATTATAAATTTATAATTTTAAATATTGTTTACAATTCATTATAGAAAATATTGTTTAAAATTTTAAATATTGACATACCTAGATCATAAATAAAAACTAAGCATATTATGTTATCATGTACAATCACTTCTTAAATTTTTCAATCTTCATTTTTACCCTTTTTCATAATCCTAGATATTTATGAAAAACATTTAGGCATCAATAATATTAATACCGAAGATTATTAACTCTTATTTCTTTTCATTAAATAATGATGGAATAAATAATTGTTCTTGAGGAACATTTATTACATCTCAAATTATTATTTATTTATATTATTTTTATCATGCCTACAACGGTGTAACATGTTCCCGTAGCGTAATTACTAACTTCCTAAAATAGAAAATTGATAATCACTCTACAAAGGATTTGAATAATTAACCTGTCAAATGCAGTAATTTTCATTTACTTTCACACATTTAAACAGTAAACAGTAAACTCATGCAAATTTTACTTTATTTGTTTAGGAACATCTTAGGTGGTATTGTTATATTTACATCATAAAATGTAAAACATATTAGTTTATATATTACAATTGTTTTTACTGCTAAAAGTACAGAAAGAGTAAGTTGCATGAAAATCGAGGTGTACGAGTTTGCATTAGAGTCCGAGTCCTTTACACAAAATCACTATCTCAGAGACCTACTGCTAACTACTATATCTTGTGTTCTCTTGTGCCACTAGTATCTGCGTTCATCAATTAACAAACGCTAAGTATAAAACTCAGTGGTGCTAGTAAAATAAATAATCATAAATAACATAATATTCACATAATATCATAGAATCATCATTTCAATATAATCAAAATGTTCTAGCATTAATTCCATTTACTAATAAAATATGCTATTAGCCATATAACATTATCACATGTAACTATTTTTTGCTATTTACATGTGAACTTTATTACATAACCATTATTCATTCATAATTGTTCACGATATAATAATAATTATAACATTTCAAAATGTTATTTCATCAATAAATGTTAAATGTGATGAAATATGCCTTTGAGAATGCAATTTATGGATTACACTCTCCCTCTACTTTTCCTTTGCTGTTTTCATCTCCTTGACGCTTTTCAATTGTGCACATTTCCGTACTGGGTCTTTCATTTATGTGGTTCAATAAGCAGGAACCCATTTCATTTCCATTTACTTTCCCGTGGAAATCCATTTATACCCCAGTACACTTTCATTAAACATTTCCTCACTTTTGCTCATTTTCCTCCTTCCTTATTTCTCCATGATATATCATGTCATGCTTGATATGATGATGCATTCATGATTATGAAATAATAAATACGTGTAATATAATGTTATGGATAATCATTTAATGATATTGTATTATATTATAAACAACGTTCCTTTATAGATCATTTAATAATCGAGGAACAATAGCACAAATCTGCAATCGTTTTCCCTTTGTCAAACTTGTTTGGTGGTATGTGTTGACTGTCCTTGGAACCACCTAAATCATAATACAATGTTTGTATTTAATAAAAAGATTGAATACAATCATTAATCATTCATAATTCACACTTTTGTAATCACTTTACAATATATATATATTCAATTCTATTTATCCATGATGAACAAATTTTTCTATCATTCAAGATTAATATATTATGACAATCAACGTCATTATTAATATTAAACTTTCAAAATTTAGTTACGACATATTTTTATTATCATTATAAAAATTGAACATTTTAAGATAAAATAGTTGATCATTTATTTATTTTATTTCTTAATGATAATAAATTAATTATTATTGTAAATATTTTTTATGATATACAAATCACCATGATATGATATTGTTTCGTCATAAATAAATTTTATCCAAAAATTATGATTTCAAATTTTTTCTTCAAAAATAAAATGATTAACTTTATATTTTATCATAAATTATATGAAATTGGGATGAAATATTGTATTTACAATGACAATTGTATAATTTATCATTAAATATATTTTTCAATAACAATTATAAAAATTCATAAAAATAGTTTTCAAATATTCGATTATATCTTAAAAATTTATCACTAAATATATAACTCTTGTAGTGTGTTGGACTCTCTCTATTTCAGTCCTTCAGAATTGAGTCGGTAATTGAACTTTTTTTCTCAACAGACATATGACATACCCGAATGTTCATATATTAACGAGTCATCTAAAACAAAATTGGAGCATTCAGCTGAAGCTTCCGTCATATTCTTGATGATTTCATGACCTCAACTTGAAATGACAATATTGTCTTAATGAGGATCACGTGCCGAGAAGGTTCAAGTTGCTGTCGTTGGTGGCCGTTCTTTTACTAAAAATGGTGGAGAATGAATGAATGAAATAAAGGTTTCCCAATTTTGGTTTCTGTGACCGTTCAAACTTCCAACTTGTCGACAGAAGACACAAGATGTAGAAAAATAAAGAATCACGTTAAAGTATGAGCAAACAAAGAAAGTAATTATTTCCATCCTCTCAGGTATATTTTAAAAATTGATATAAAAATATTATTTAAAATTTAATAATGTTTAAAAAATAACATTTCCACTTTAAAACATGTATCTTTCAACTATAAAACAGTTTCACTAAAAAAAATAATTAATATTATTTAAAATTTTAAAAAGTATATATAAATAATTAATGATAAATTAAAATTTATAAAAAGTAAAATATTTTTCATTAAAAAAGGCCTAAAACAAGACCAATGGAGTAATAAAATGGAGATATTGTAAAACAATTAGGCTGCACATGGAACAACCTAGAATTGTAAACCTAAAGTAAGCAAGTTGTTATTTTCTGTTTGATGATGTTTTTTTATTTACTAAAATATAACATCAATTAAATAATAAGAAATAGTTAATTTTTTAATATCATAATATATCTGAAAAAAATATTAAGATTTAAAATTTAATAATCTTGTTTTATTTTTAAAAATAAATAATTTTTATGATAATGCTAATTGATTTTAGAATTAAGTTTTCTTTCCATAAAATTATCTAATATTTAATTTTAATAATTAAATTATCATAAAAGTGATTGATTATAAAAGAAATGTTAAAAAATCAATAATATTTACCTATTAATGAAATTGATTGTTGGTAAAATTAATTTTTCTTTTTTACAAATATATAATTTACTGTTCAAAAATGATTATTTGTTACGAAAATTTTATCAAATCATTATTTTTTTCAAGTTTGATTTTCCAGCTCTTTCTGACTTCGGCTTTTGGGGTCACTACTGGGGTCAGTTTCCTTTCTTTTTTTTTTCAGAAAAACATTTCAGGGTGTCTGGTTCAATATTTAATGCTCGTGTTCTTATCCTTTGTCTTCCGTCTCTCCAGCAACTTGTTCATCCCTATTACAATTTCCACCTTCTTATTCGCCATTTTTACAAAATCTGCCACTCGTTCATTTGAGAAATTGAAGAAATTATTGAGCGAGGGGAGAAGTTACCCTGAAATCCTAATCATGCGTTGGTAGAGATTACTATTCTTCCTATTTTTCTCTACCACACTTAGATTTAGAGATTTTACTTGTCCAGATGCAGAATTAGAATGAATCAAATTTGAAAAATTACCATTCTAAAATTTAACACTTGAAATTATCTTCAAATGGTTTTGTTTACAATATTTTCTAAGAATATGTTGCATAAAATAATTACGCTAACCACATTAATTAACTAAAAGTTCTATTACATATATCCAATTTAAATTTATTCCAAATACAGAATATTGATTCTATGCATCTAAATCTCTCTCATTCTCTTCACAAAAACAAACCTCTCTTATGAATATATGCCGAAAATACAAATTTAAAGTAGACTTTTCTAGTAAAATGGCAGAAATACCTCAAAAGAGAAGGAAAAAGGAACCCGCACGGGTGTAGCCCAGTTGGTACTCGGGTGGGTGTTGAAACCTAAGAATCCACGGTTCGAGTCCTGGCAGCCGCAGTGTGGGAGTTTCACCCTCTGGGTGGGCTCCTTGTGGGCACTAGGATCTGGATCCCCATCTAGGAGGCCGCTGGAGTACCGTGATTTACCTCCCTCACGATGCTCGTCGGGTCGGGCGGTGGGAGCCCTTGGAGTGAGGGAATCACCTTTTGAGACCTAAGAAGGAAAAAGGAAGGGGGAATCCCAATATCACATGCATGAAGAAAACATGATGGTTTTCAATTCTTTGAGGGTTGGATAGTAATTTAATTCAAATTTAAATTGGGGAATTAAATAAAATGGAAAAAACAACTTGGCCTTTCCTTTTTATTTAAATTACCTCACATGAATCTTCCATGCATTAAACCCTTCTTCTTCCTCAGAAAATCCAACTCACCCATCCACCACCCTCTCTTTCTCTCTCTCCAATCTTTTTCTGAAAGTGACCAAGCCCAACTTTCAATTGTATATATACATATATCGGTATACAACAAAAAGTTAAACGATTCTAATAATCTCCTGTCAACAGCGTAAGACCCATTTCTCTACAATTAATAATATGCCTCCTAATCCTCCTAAACCCTCTGTTCTTCTCCACAATACCAACACCGACTCCTCCACCATCAACACGGCATCAGGCTGCCAGAAACAACGCTGGTTAGTTCCTTCAGTAGCGGAGAGTGTATCAAAGCACCATAACCACGGTCTATGCCCCAACCAGTGCTGCTCTGCAGTAGTGCAACACATCGCCGCTCCTGTGTCTACGGTCTGGTCCGTTGTCAGGCGGTTCGATAATCCTCAAGCTTACAAGCACTTCGTCAAGAGCTGCCACGTCATCGATGGAGAAGGCGATGTTGGTACTCTCAGGGAAATTCACGTCATCTCTGGACTCCCAGCAGCAAATAGCAGGGAACGACTCGAGATCCTAGATGATGAGAGACACGTCATGAGCTACCGGGTGGTTGGTGGAGACCACCGCCTCGCCAATTATAAATCAGTGACGACCCTCCATCCTTCCACGGCTGGAAACGGCACCGTTGTGGTTGAGTCTTACGTCGTGGATGTACCTCCTGGAAACACCAAGGAGGACACGTGTCTGTTCGTGGACACTATTGTTCGGTGCAATCTGCAGTCGCTTGCGCAGATCGCAGAGAACTTGGCGAGACGGAATAAATCATCTTCGTGTGAGTAGTGATATGTATATTTTATACGTACAAGGATTTGGTGATACGGCTTCGTTTTTGTGAGCATCTGATGTGAGTTTCCGAACGAAACTTAAAACAGCTTTTAGTTTTTCGGTTGTTAGTTGTCTTTCTATATACTACTTGTAAATTATTGCTTTATATCTATATTATCATAACTTCAATTTTTTTATTATTTTTTTTTACTAATATCATTTTTCGAAATACAAAATGCATAATGAGACATAGCTCATTATCCTTTCATATACATAGGCATGTATCTAGTCGCTGGTTTTAGTGCTCATCACCTGTAATGCCGATGCGTGATGATTTCAAAATATTGCAGGACATTTTTGTTTTTCCAGGAAATTCGAATTTTAATCTGAAATGTAGAATAAGAAATAGACTACTTTTTTTGAACAAGAAGAAATAGACTACTTCGTTCCTGGAAATAGGTTTAGTTTCATATTACAATTTGTCGGATACTAACTGCTGCAAATAAACTAACATTCTACATGTCGTCATTTCACGTGCTTCGGGTGATAGGATTGTAAATGAAGAGTTTCTTGATCATTTAAATTTTTATGAATCAATTAATAATATATTAATATATATTAATTTTTATTAAATATTAAGTATTTATCGATTGTTATTTACATATTAATCATTAATAATAATTATGCATAATCTTACTATATTAAAAGAGGAAAGAAAATGTGAAAATATAAGTCTTTAATATAAATATTACTTTTTAAAATTTATCAAAAATAAATATAAAAATTAATCTAACAAATATAAATAATAAAATAAAATTTTTTAAATGTAAAATTAGTACATAAAATAAATTTATTAATTATAATTAGTGTATTATTTTATATCATAATATATTAAAATAGGGAGAGATATTAGAAAAGACAATTTTACCCTTCCCCTAAATTTTATTATTTTCTAAAAAATTTAATTTATTAACTACTAATTATTTTATATTTTATATTACATTATCTTATTTTTATCTATATAAATTTTATTCAAAGACAAATATTATTGATTTTATTTATATTTTTAATTACTAATTATTTTATATCATATATTATATTACCTAATTTTTATCTAAAAATTTTTTATTTAAAGATAAATACTACTAATTTTATTTATATTTGTTAATTATTTATTTTTTTATAATTTACATTATATTATCTAATTTTTTATCTAGATAAATTTTATTCAAAAGATAAATACTATTAATTTAATTTGTATTTGTTAATTAATAATTATTTTATATTTTATAAGATATTTATTAAAGTTAAAAAATATCTCATATTAGTAAAATATAGATTAACATTTTTAAACTAATACTATAAAAACCAAATGAAGTAGATTGATTGAATATAACTCTCTCAAATTTTTGAATTAATGTTTTAAGATGAAAGAGCAATAAGTGAAATGATAGTTTTATCATTTCTCTGAATTTAACTTTTTTAGTTGGAATTTTATAATTGTTTAGGATTTACATAATTTGATTATCTAAATTATTAAAGTTTAGAAAATACTAATTATATTAAATTTGTAATAGATAATTTATAAAAACTAATTTTATTTTATTTTAATTATCTAATATTAATAATTTTAATTTATAATAACTAATTTTTATCATAAAATAATATAAATAAAAATATTATTTATGATTTTTTTAAAAAATATAAGATATTTATTAAAGTTATACAATATCTCATATTGTTAACTTAAATTTAACATTTTTAAATTCATATTATAAAAGTTAAGTGAAATGATTTATTGAGTATGCATCTCTTGATTTTTTAACTAATATTTTAAAAGATAAGGGAAATAAGTAAAAATGATGATTTTATTATTAAAAAAGGGTAGGGATAATGGAAAAGATAGTTTTACACTTTTTCTTAAATTTTATTATTTTCTAAAAGATTTAATTTATCACATACTAATTAGTTTATATATTATATTATTTATTATACTATATTAAAAAAAAGGAAGGAGGGGATGTGAAAATACAAGCCTACCCTCCCTTCAATTTTGATTCAAAGATAAATACTATTTTTTACAATTTACATGAAAATAAATATTTCTTTTTAAAATTTATCAAAAATAAACATAAAAACAAATCTAACAAATATAAATAATAAAATAAAATTTTATTTCATGTAAATTAGTGCATAAAATAAATTTATTAATTATAATTAGTATATTATTTTATATCATAGTATATTAAAAGAGGAAAGGCAATATTAGAAAAGACAATTTTAACCTTTCTTCGAAATTTTATTATTTTCTAAAAGATTTAATTAGTTAGCTACTAATTATTTTAAATTTTATATTATATTATTTTTTTATTTAAACAAATTGTTTTCAAAGATATTTATTAAAGTTATACAATATCTTATATTGTTAATTTAAGATTTAATTTTTTTAAATTTATACCATAAAAGCCAAACGAAGTAGATTTATTGAGCATACATCTTTTAATTTTTTAACTATTATTTTAAAAGATAAGAAAAATAAGTAAAAATATAATTTTACCATCATAGTATATTAAAGGAGGGTGGGAGATAAAAAAAAGTTTTACCCTTTTCTATAAATTTTTTATTTTCTAAAATATTTAATTTATTTGCTACTAATTATTTTAAATTTTATATTATATTATCTTATTTTTATTTAAATAAATTTTATTCAAAATAATTAATTTTATTTATATTTATTAATTACTAATTATTTTATATTATCTTATCTTATTTTTATCTAAACAAATTAAATAGTACTAATTTTATTTATATTTATTAATTACTAATTATTTTATATTTTATATTACATTATCTAATTTTTTACCTAAATAAATTTTATTCAAAGATAATACTATTAATTTAATTTTTATTTACTAATTAATAATTATTTTCTATTTTATGGGATATTTATTAAAATTACAAAATATTTCATATTGTTAATATATAGTTTAATATTTTCAAACTTATGCTATAAAAGCCAAGCAAAATAGATTTGATTGAACACACTTTTCTCAAATTTTAAATTAATATTGTAAGAGAGAATATGAACAAATATAATTAATTTTAATTTTATTTTAATTATTAATAGTAATAATTTCAATTTATAATAGCAAATTTCTATCTAAGTATTCTAATTAAAATTAAATATAAATATGAATTATTTTATTAGAAATTATTAGTTTTAAGAAAATAAAAGTTTATTAAATAATTTAAACTTGCTAAAACTAATTCTGTTTTATTTAATAATATAAAAATAATAGTTTTAATTTATAATAACTGATTTTTATGGTAAAATTATATGAAAAAAATATTATTTATGATTATTTTTAAGAATATAAGGTATTTATTAAAATTTCAAAATATTACACATTATCAATGTATGATTTAACTTTTTCAATAAAAATCCTATGATTATTTAAGATTTAAATAATATAATTACTTAAATTATTAAAGTTTCAAAAATACTAATTATATTAATCTTGTAATAGATAATTTATAAAAATTTATTTTATTTTATTTAATTATTTAATAGATTTTTAATTTATAAAAACTAATTTTGATAATTAAGTTACATAACTAAAATATTATTTATGATTTTTTTAAAAATATAAATATTTATTAAAATTACAAAAAAATTGTTACACCCACAGTAGAGACCCTAGGAGTTAGACCATGTTAAGTGTCTGTATGACTGTTCATGTGTAGGTGTGCTAGTGAATGTGATAACTTGATAATTATGATTGAAGTGTATTTTGAATTAATGAATTCCATATAATATGTAATTTATAGAGAAAATAAAAATGGAAAGGATATGTGATGAAGTCAAATTTACAAGAAAGATGAAAGTGATGCCTCCAAATATTATGGAAGTGGGGGCAATTTAATGGTATTAAGAAGCCATTTGTATTAAACCTTCCTAAGCTAATATATATGTAGATATATATATAAAATATATATATAATAACAAGTTGGCTTCTTATCATTTCTCATCTGCTCCCCTTTTCTTTCTTCTTTACGTCTTCTTCTTCTTCTTCTTCTTCTTCTTTTCTTGTTGATTGACTTAATTGACAGCAAGAGTTTAGCAATTAAAGGTAAGGATCATGCCTAGCTTTCAGATTACATGTTCTTTATGCTTTACTCATGTTTTCTTTTTCTGCTTTTCTTATTCCTGCAAACCAAAACTTTTAAAAGATTATGATCTAAATCAGAGAAAGCATGAAGTAAAGAGTATGGTTGTTTCTTTTATTCTTGATGTTATGGATTTATGTTGATATGATATGAAAGAAGGAATTAGAGTGAATGATGGATCATATCAAGAAGTTAAAGTGTTGAAGAGTGAGTTGGTTTCTTGATTGTTTATGATGAATTCTTTTTGATGCCAGAATTGAACTTTTAATGGTGTTTAAGTAATGTTTTTAGTAAGTTTTAGAAGTAATTGGATGCTGATTTGGTTGGGGTTATGGATTATGATGATTGAGGAGTGGTTTGGATGTGTTTTGGAGTGTGTTTCTGCCATTTTTCACGCCCCTGGCCACGCTCATGGAATGGAGTCCACGATCGTGGAATTTTCCAGTAGGTTTTGCAGATTTTCTGCTCAACTCCATGATCGTGGAGTTGAGTCCACGATCGTGGCATTTTCCAGAAGGTTTTTGCAAAGTTTCTGCTAAATTCCACGACCGTGGAGTTGAGTCCACGATCGTGGAGTTTTCAGCATTCAATAGGTCATTTTGTGAGCACTATTTAGAGACCTTATCGGATGATTTTTTGGATTTGTAATATACCGTTGGAAAGATCTTTGAGTCTAGTTTCCAATGGTTTAAGAATTAATGAATTTGGATGTCATTTGATTAGGAAAAAGTCTTATGCAATGAGAAAAGGTCATAAAATGAAAAATGTTTTATTTTCAAAAGTGATGAGAAAGAGAGCATTGTGATATAAATCTTTGTATGGATTGTTTCCTTTATTAAATATGGATACTTTGTACTATTATAGGTGGTTTGAAGATTTTCAACTACCATCAAAGGTTTTGGATAAGGGGAAATCCATCACAGGTTTGCGCTAGTTATGGGTTGTGATGATTGGGTTGCTTGGAAATGTTAATTTCCTTGCTTAATGTCTATGTTATGGCTTGATCATTACGTTATGTGATGAAATGATGATGTATTGCAAGTTATGCAATGTTTGCAATGAAAGCATGCATGGAAAGGAAGGGTGAAAGGAAAAAGGAAGAAAAAAAAAACAGAGTTATGAGGGCAGAGCTCAGCTCTGGGCACACTGGATCACAGAGAAAGGAATTCCTATGGGAATTAAGTGATAAATGACCTCCTGAGACGGGAGAGTCCATAGTGATAAGGTCTCCTGAGACGGGAGACAAGTACCGGTACTAAAGGATCCAGTGTGTGCGACAGGAATGTGCACATTGAGGAAAACAAGAGTGAATGAGTG
>CANYBF010372405.1:0-10438 GCA_948192965.1 Dalechampia spathulata
GTAACATTTCCATTTTACCTTCATTTAGTATGACGAAGCCATAATCATTCAAGTATTTTAGTACCTTAAAACATTCCAATCCATTCATAACATTTACCATAGTTTCACATGATTCATGAAGCATAAGTACACATGAATCCATCCCATATATATTACACAACCATGATATCAAAACATGTAAGGCAATGCACTATTTATTTGGTATGTAGTACTATTCATTTGGTCAATTGTTACTTTACTTTCTGTTTTACTTCTACCTTCCTTGCTTTATCCTTTTAGTGACCTTACGAGACTCATCATAAACCATGCAAAATATTTACATTTCAGCCTTCAATACATGCATAAATTAAGGCAACAAACCATATAAATAAAGTCCTAAACTATAAGAAAACATAGTATACAAATACACTTTGCAAAACCTTTCATTTTGATTTCTTGTTAGGGACCCTTGAGGATGGCGTCTCCATTTTGGCTGCCTTATACTTTTCGTTTTTCAATGAGACAGGTACCATTAGAAACTAGACTTAATAATCTTTAATTTGAGTATTTTTGTAGAATTTTTAGACAACGTTAAGGTCTCCAAAAGTTATTTCTAAAGCATGTTAGAAATTTTGCCGAGGCAAAATCTGAGTTTGCATACTTAAAGTTCTATTCCCTGTTTCATGTAACCAAATGGTAATTTCTTCATTCCAACACACTATTTCATCTTACATTCATGTGTTCTTATAAATTATTCACTCATACAAAATTTTAGAGGCTAAATATGCAAAATGACAATTTTGGGCAGCAATATTTTAAGCCCCTTTCCTCTTTGAACCATTTCACTTCTAATGCATGTTTGACATTCTAATTCACTTTCATTTGCATTAGAATTACATAATCAATATACCAACACATAATTTAAGCATTTTATCCATAAAAAGCAAGCTCAAACACAATGTTTACCCCTTATACTACAAGGAAGTCATGCTTCCAAAATAAGGCAGCAAACATCCCATTCACAATCACTACTCTTCTTCCACTTTCCTTCACCCTTTCATATCTTTAAACACATTTAATCACCTCATTCTCATCATTCACACATAGAACAATAAATTAAAACTCAATTACAGTAGATACAGGCTAGGGTTTACATCAAAACTCATGCATATACACAACTTCATTTCGGTTACTACAAGATAGCATGTTAAGTATACTTAAGCATGTATTTCATCCAATTCATCTTTGTTTTCTTCATGTACTTCAAGTTATTCATGTTATTAGAAACCCTACATGCTCCATACATCAAATATATCAAAGAATATGAAGCAATAAGCACACATATGAAGAGAGCAAACTTGAGAACCTCTTAAATAATGAATTTCCATGAAAAATTACCTTCGATTTATGATTTTCTTGAACTTTAAAGTGTAAGAAGGAAAAGAAGAAGAAGGGACCGTATGTTTGGAGGTTTGGAATTGTAAATCTCCTTTTCTCATCTTTTATTTCCTATTTATGATTTATTTTATCATTTTTAAAGCATGAGCCAATCATATGTTGACACTTGTCAACCTATGGTTAATGCCTTAATTAAATTAAATTCTTACTCCTTTAATTAATTACTTCCTACCTAATTCCATACCATGGTCATACATGCATACATGCACATGAGTATACAAATACATACATATTTGTAGTTTCCATAATTACCCCTCTCAATAAGTGAAATTACCAAAATAACCTTACTTTCAGCTTAACGTATTTGTAATTCTACCTTCATGTATACTTTCTCATATACATTCTAATATCTACTTTCTCATCATATAATATTTATACCATGCATAAACATTGCTTTTCACCTATATATTGCACTTTTAATTATCCATGATATCATTATGCATTCATGCATTTCATGCATCATTCATTCAATCATTCTACATCATACATCAAATGCAACCACGTCAGAATGCTATAACTGTAGATGTGACACTACTGTTACATCTTTAGTGAGCAATGAAGCTTTGAAACATCTTACTAACTTTAGCAGCAGTAGACTACTGCAAAAGTCAGGTAGGGGATAATGGAACATGGATGTTCCTTCATCGAAGACTCTATTTTTTTATAAAACATTGGACTTGATGAAAAAAATCTAGATTCCTTTATGTTTATACTAAATTAATTATTTTTGTAGGAAAAAGAATAAGCTAACAAATCAATCATTTTTAATAGTGGCTTGCAAGTATAATTCATGGCCAGAATTGGAATCATATTTCCTAAGAGCATGGAAAGTATAATTATCTAAAATTAAACCAACATCAAAAGTATCCAGAAAATCACCATACCCAATCCTGAAATCATCAAATACAAAAATCAATTAAGCCCAACAACATATTAAACTTATTTATAGAATATGCAAACAGTTTGCTCATTAATCATTTATCACTTTACAAACTTCAATTTATGTTCATACACATAAAAATATGTAGCATAAAAACCCATATACCAACTCAAGAAAAATCATGTCTAACCAGCTTCTTTAATCAATAGCCTAAAACTTTAAATTTCAATTTTCAAACATAGTAAGATGAAAGAAGCAAGGTTATATAAAGTAACCTAATCAAATTCACTAACCTTATATTGTTATTTGAATGGCTTGTGATAGTATAACCAAGGCTTCTAATTGTTACACATATTCTTCTTCCAAGGTGGCTTTTCTTTTTATGAAAAGTCTTGAATATCTCCTTTTGTTCCTTTTCTTTTTCTGACCTTTCTAACCTTCTCGGAAAAGAAGGTTGGATCACTATCAATTCAAGTTGAACAAATTCTAAAAATTTTACTACTTCTTTATTTTTTTATTTAAGCTCATCAACCTTATTTTCCAGCTTCAAAATCATGTCTTGCTCATGGCTCAAAATATTTATGACCTTTATGCATTCTATTTCATTCACCTTTAGTTAAGATAATAAATAATTGATTTAAAGAAGTCACCATTGAAGATATTTGATTCTCTAAATTTTTAAATCTTATCTCTATTACCTATTGAAATTGTTAGGTATTAGCAATAAATGATTTCATCATATCTTCAAAACATGTACCTAAATTTTCATGATATTCCAAAGATCACGTTCTTTACTAAAAATTTTGTAAATTCGACTCTATCATTTTGTAATAATCTTGCCACCCCAAATTGTAAGTATTCAAATATAGATCATATCTTTTATTCTGATGAATTGGATAATGTTCATACTACATTTACTTGCTTTGCATGCTCTTTTTATAGAATCAGACACATATTAGTTAGATGATTAATTAGCGTACATAACTTATATGTTTTAATAGGTTGAATTTTTATAGCCAAATTATGTACCAAAGAGGTTAAGTGAGAAATTTTTGACTATAAGGAAGATGTACTAACCTCTTAAACCTTTCTCAAAGGTTCCTACAATGATCTAAATGATTATGCCTTTATTACCATAATAGTGATCAAATCACGTGTAACTTGTGGCATCTTATTAACAATAACTCCTCTACTCGTAACATCCATCATTTTTCTTTCAATCGATAATAATCCTTCATAAAAATATTGGATCAAATTCTATTTGATAATTCCATGTTGAGGGTAAGAAGCACATAGTCTCTTAAATCTCTCCCCATATTCATGTAGAGTCTTAATATCCTTTTGCTTGATAGCCCATATGTCTCTCCAAATTCATACTACTGCAAAAAATTCTTTTAGATGCTTAAAAGGATCTTCATTTTCAAGTCTATAAAATATGGATAGTAGCCAAATTAATCCAGATTTCAATTATAAAGGGACTATCAATACTTCATGTAATGTAAAGGGAGTTAAATTGATAAGTGTAGTAGCCATTTCTTGCTGCTTTCATTCATTAACAGTCATGATATACCTTTTTCAACTTTGGATTCTCTAACTATTTCTTCTTGATTTCTCTTCTTTTTTTTTATCAAAAGTCAAATTTCCTATAACAGAAAAAAATCAAGTAATATACAAAAGAATCAAAAGATTATTTAGAATCATCCTCGGTAATGGTGTCAAAATTTGATTAATGTCAAATTCATCAAATTATTTTCCTACTTCCTACATAGAAAAATTATAAATTTTTGCAATACATGGAAGAAGGGTTTATCCTACATGGATAAAAAAATCCTTTGATCCTTTGTAAATATTTTGAAAGAAATAAATCATCAAAAAATAAAAGAAGATTAAAATTGATTTAGAAAATATTTAGATAAAAGGTTTCAGTCAAAAGCTAACAATCATTCATGTTCGTTGCATGGTCATCGATTCATTAATCATTCTAAGACTACTTACTAAACTAGTTATAATTGTGGAAGCAAATCCTCACAACCAATTTCTCCATAATATTAAAGTGATTATGAAGTAGCCCTAAAATTACTTTCAATCGTTAAGTAGGCACAATGGGAGAAAACCTCGTATAATTCGATCAACGATCACATAGATAGTTAGAGGAACCTGACTCAAGCTAACAACTAAAACACTTGTATTGTTCAAGCCAAATTATGATAATCTATAAGGAAAAATTAAATTTTTTACTTGGGAACAATAACTCCTTAAGTTGCCATAAATAATAAGTTAGAAGACAATTTTGGATCTAATAACTCTATGGTAATCTATCATTATTGAACTTATGCAATATGCCTAAATTACACACTTCCAAAAATGATAGTGGTTCTATGATTTTCAAGATTAAAGCAAACAATGAGAGTCAAAGAAATTAAGCTTGCTTAAATCTCACATACAAAAATAATGAATTATTATATTGTTTCAACTAAGGATAAAAATAGCCTAGCCTTACATCATTAACTATAATTAAAAATAAATAAAAATAACTTTATTGATGAAAATTAATTGATTGACAAAGGGAAAATGTAGCAAAGATTCACCCCTCTATAATGGGGACAAGTCTCCCATTTATAAAGATGGAAAATAAATATTAAAATAATTAAATAATTTTCTAAGATAATAAATCTATCTGCTAATCTTATATCTAATCTGATCTCCAATCAAAAACATATATTTGAAATTATAATCTCATCAGACATGATTCCTGTGAGATTTGTTCCCCTAGTTCTCCTTGTGCCCATAGTCGTAGGTCATAAGCACCTAATACTTTAATTTCCTGGCAAACCATGCTAAAAAGTGTTATGTGCCTTCCTTTTTTATTTTTCACCTTAAAATTCAACTATTCTAAAAGATTTAGTTCTCAAAATAGACCACTTTAAACATCTAAAATGTGCATTTTTATGTTTGATCATTCATGTTTAGCAGTTTGCCAAGCTAACTGAAGATATGGAATATTGAGATGTGGAATTACAAATATGGGTTTGTTATGACTTACATGATGCCCTTGCTTATAATAAAAAAAACTCTTTGATTATGTGTGTGAGTTTAATCTTGCCTTTATGTCACTTATAATTTGAAAGTTGTTAAACTAAGCTATTATGTAAGTGATGTTTTCATATAATTAAATTATTGACTATGCTTGAAGATTGGTCTCTCTTTAGTTGATTTAATGAGGAATAAAATGAAGAGACATGGATGATGTTAATAATGTTAACTATGACTAGATTGTTAAAAAGTTTATGGCTAAAGGAAATGATCTTAACTGAAATAAAATGTTGCTCTTAAAAGTGTAATTAAACTTATCAAATATGTACTTAATGATATAAAAGTAGTTTGATTGAATGTTTGTTCATTTTAAACCTAAATTGTGTGCTATTGGGATTTATTAATGCATGGAAATTTTGTTCTTCATGGACAAGAATCTTAATTGAAAGTGTATAATTGCTATAAATCTTGCCAAATATTTTAGAATAAAAGATGATAAACAAATTAGCATAAATTATTACCATTATATATGTCAAAGAACTCCTTGTGTGTGTATATGATTTATTCAACTATCTATAATAAACAGGAAATTACTGATACTAAACCAAACATGGGCTATTGGAACTTAAAATATACTAAATTGATTTTTTATTCATAATTGCATAATGTATACTTTCCTAATAAAGTTTTAAATTATTTATATTAATACATAAAAGAAACTATGAGATTAGAACAAATCATATGAGGATTTCACATGAAAATTTGTTTATAAATAGGTTGGTAATTTGGACGCTTACGTTATATATTGGAAATCCATCTATTAAGTGATGTGTTACTTGTTCATGTTACACAACCATTGAATTATACACCCTCAAATTATTATGATAGGATATCTATTCTAGATGCATGAACTTAAGAATTAAATCAAGTAGTAAATAGAATTAATGCATGAATAACAACTAGAAATCTTTAATAAAATGAGTATTAAGAAATAATAATATAGGAATAACTTGTTTAACCTAAATTTGTTGCATGAATACATAGGTAAAAAAATAATTAAAGGATTGATAGTTGTTAGAATAAAATTAATAAAGAATGATGAATGAAAGGCTAAGTTAGTAAGAATAGTTTTTATATGAACTCAAGTATAAACTTTGGATAAAATTATATAAAAAAATAAAAATTAAGTGATTAAGAGGGATGGATTGATAATTGTATAAGTATCTTTATAAATAAATATGAATTAATATTATATGACTAAATATATGGAATAAGATTTAGTGAATTAAGTGTGAGCGCCTGGTTTCTGTCGAAGCCTAGAGTGAGGCTTGCGATGCTCACGGACCGAGGACTGCACTTGGAGAAAAAACATGGACTTCTCGAGGGGCTACCTCAAGGAATGATACGAACTTGATAGAGTCATAAGGGAGTCGCCATCGGATGGTTCCGGATTGGTCCAACCGACCCATAGCAGAGGTGCTAGTTAAACCCTTCAAAGATTGGGTTCGGGTGGTGGAGATCTATTCTATGAGTTTCCAAGATCGATTCTACCATCATAGTTAGGATTAATTATCCTATGCAGGCAAGCATGCGAGCATAAATGTAAGCACACAGCACGTCATGTGAGTTGGTGTTGCAAGGTTGCACGTAACATGACATATAAAGCTATATGACATTTGGATGGCATGGCATGCGAAATAGTGAAAAAGTAACATGGCATATGCATGACATGTGAGCATGTATGACATATTATATGCATGATATATAGGCACATAATCATGGCAAATAGCGTATAGTGTGGCGTATTAGCGTTTTTAGATTGTATTGGTGTTAGGCGTATACATAGCGTATGCATGATGTATGAATGTGAGATGGTGTATGGCATGGCATATGTATGACATGGCATAATAAGTGACATACTATATGCGTGGCATGTGAAATGATGAATGATATGGGTATTCTTATTAACATACTCATTTATGATGATGTATTTAATTATTATCATCAAATAAATGAAATACATCATAATCATGCATCGTGTTAACACTTATGAGTTGCTCATGCATCAAAATGCATTACATTCATGAGGAGATGTAGGGGCAATTATGGATTATGGATGATGGAAATTTAAGGCAAGTTGAGTTATATTCTTTCTTAGTGGTATGTTGAGTTATGGTCTCTACCTAAATTATGCAGCAAATTTTGTAGATGTGGTCCTAAGTTTAGTTGAATCGTATCCCTCCTCAATGAGATTGTGAGATGATGATGTTATGGATGACATGATTGACTTATATAGTGGTGGGAATATATGGTGTTGTAGAATTATAAAGTAATATGCTATTCATGTCACATCCATATAACATGTATGATATGATAACTTTTAAGAATTGGATGCTTTGTTAATGGATTATGGAGAGCTAAAACATGATGGAAGAAAATGTTGAAATGAACACGATTGCATAAAAATGGAATACTTATGATAAGAAGGAATGGAAATGATAACTTGTTTATTTTCTTGTATTTGAAACATTTGTAAATATGTTTTTGTGAGTTATCTTATGTTTATATGTATGATTAGTGGTGAAGATTATTATAAGACCGAATTGTATAAATGACAAAAATAAGTATTTATTTAGTTTGATAATGAACCTTAAATACATCAGTGGGAGACAATCATGATAGGATACTTAACTTACATTTGATTTTAAATAAATGCATTTATTGAAAGGTTTTAAATGAAAGGAATAATTTTTAAATGTTTAAAAGGATCATTATTAAATTCTTTAGTTGTAAAATGTTTGTAATATTCATAGTATATATGATAAAAAGGTATCTATAAGGAAAATTCCAAACTCATGAAATATGGTTTACTAAAGAATGGATGTAGAAAATGTTGACATTAGTGTAAACTATGCAAATTAGTACATATGCTACAAGTGTAAAAAAGAAAAACCAAACACCTTATAATGTGATAATATGTTTTGTTACATAACTTTGTCTTGCTTTCTAATGATGATATTTCTATAAGCACTATTGAGTTTTACTTAATGTTTGTTAATTAACTAGTGGTTAGTATCAAGAAAAACATGCCTGAAGCTTGGAAAGGTTGGATCTTGACTTACCATAGGAGATATATGTGTTGTAACTATCATATTAAATTTCATTTTAAGGGAGTAATGTAACTCCAAGCAAACTCTTTATGCAAAATTGATTATATACTTCACTTTGTACCTTATATAATTGTGATTATGAGATGCCATGTGCATGTATGGATAAGGTTGATGAATTTCTTCCATAAGTCAAATCATATTAATGACACCTTGTAATAATTAAACTTGTTTCAATGATGCTCTTTGATACAAGTTGAGTTTATCACACATGAGAGCTAGAATTTTATGTATGACATATGATGTATATGACCAAATGTTCTTGAGAATGTATAATTTAAATTTGTATATAAATGATCGATGGAAAAAAACCTACATCCTTTGAGGTTGCTTAGTGAATTTTTATAGTAATTGATATTCACTAATAAACCTTTAAGAGCATGTCCACCTATTAGGCATGATAGTGATCTTGTCGTTAGGACTTTCTAAGTTATCAATAGTATTAATCTTCTTTTTCTTTAACTACTAAGATTACTATCACATCCTCATTTTTGGCACATACTGTTATGATATACATATGTGGTGCTATGCTTTATATGTGTTAATTAAGGATGATGATATAGATTTTTATATGAATTATGCATGCAATGATAAATAAATGATATGTTTTATGATATATGACTTTATAGTGAAATGATGGGAATTTTATGAGACCACTGAAAAATGGTCAATCGTACTTATCAATACAATAATTAAATATATGTATCATCAAAATGATAATGTAATGACTTGAAGTCGATGATAATTCAAAGGATATGTCATCGATAATAATTAACAAAAATAATGTCGAGTACGCTTAAAATATTTAAGCATCATTAATCGGGATAATTAATGGGTCGTATAATTAATCGATCGTGCAATTGATCGTAAAAATAAGATACGTAAAAATATTTCATACGTGTATGAATTATACGTATAAGCACACTAGAATTAATATAAATTGTAAAATATTAAGAGTGAACATAATTTCATAGTATTGTATAATTTAATACGAGTGTAAATAATTTATACGAATGGAATATATATGTATATACGATATGGAATAATTAAATGCATATGAATGCATAATTGAATTATGAGATATTAATAATATACATAATTAATAATTATGTATAACTATGGATCATATAATAAATACATACGTATAAAATGCATATGTATAGCATGAATGAAATACAATTTGGTATTTATAGAAATTATTTAATTAGTATAATTTATGGATAATGAAGATGGTATTATTATATTTGGAGTGGATTGATGATGTAAGATAATGAGGAATAAATTTAAATGAAAAGAAAATGAATTATGAAGATATTATGATTATTTTAATAGAAAATAAGAAATAAATAAATAATGGCATATTGGATTATTGAAAATTAGAAATTGATATTTTATATGGTATGAAATATTGTGTTAGTGAAAGAATATTTTAATGGTATATTGGTATTTGTAAGTGGAGGATAGAATATTGTGTTAGTAGGATGAAAGAGAAATAGTATTTTAATTGGTAGTGGAAAAAGATGGAGGATGGTTTTTTAATAAAATATGGAGTATTAGGTATGTATTTGGTATAAGAATACTTAAAATTGAAAGATGATTGGAGAAAATTAAGTTAAATATGTATAGGAATACATATAGGGGTGTATTTATGGGTTTATTATGAGTATTTGTGGGTGTATTGAGTTGTTATGGGGATGTTTTAAGGGCTATATCCCTTCCATAAGAATTTTCCTCCTCATTTCTACCAAAATACACATTTTTGCTCCATCATTTCCTCTTGGCCAAACCATATACTCTCTTCTCTTCCATTCTTCATTTTTCTTAGTTTCTTTAAGCTTTGCTCTTCCATTTCTTAAGTAAAAATCAAAAATACCTCCATCCTTTTTACTAAAACTTCATGTTATATGATATTTCTTCAAGT
>CANYBF010372542.1:0-11502 GCA_948192965.1 Dalechampia spathulata
GGTTTTTGAAATGATTGGATTTTAAATTGGTCGAGTGGCTATCTCCAGCAATTTTTATGATGTTAGCCCTCCCATTTAATTTTCCATGATCAAATAAAAATAATTTTGCTTAAAATTATTTTTATAAAAAATGAATTTTCATGATCGGGCTCGTATAAATTCGTACAATTATTGCCTAATAATTAATGGATTTTAACTCTAGGTTTATGCCTTCACATGGCATTAAACTAGTCAAATAAATCCTAAATTAATTTGCCACTAATGAATTTTATTTGTTGATTTTGCATATTTGCATCGTGCATTTTTGGCTCGTGTAACCCGAGAAGGAATAGTACCTGAAGAAGAAGGGGTGTTACTTAACACCCCAAAAATTATGTATGCATGGATATTTATGTAATAGGATAGGGTTATTATTTGTTTTGTAATAATTCCCCCTATTATCTCGTGTGTACCCTTAATTTCCTCGATCCCTTTCACCGGCCATTAAATTTTATTCATATATTTGCTTAAATATACCATGTCATTCATGTCACATGCCATGTCATTCATGTCACATCACACACTATATGTCATGCCATGCATATGCTATGTCATAACATACTATATTTCGCATGCACATACGTATAAATATGCCAATACGCAATCCAATACGTAAATACGCCAAATATACAATCCAATACATGTAATCAATATGCCTTGCCATGCATATATATGCCATTTAGCATGTCATATACTATGTCACGTCGGATGCCATAACGCATGTCATACCGTATGCTATCACATATACTATGTTGAATACACATTCACATACACATCACTATGCCATGACATGCATATGCCATGCCATACATCTTTCACATGCCATGCATATGGTATGCCATTCATTATGCCATGACATGCATATACCATGCCATACATCCTTCACATGTCATGCATATGGTATGCCATCCATTATGCCATGACATGCATATGCCATGTCATACATTATTTCACATACCACGCATGAGGTATATCATCCACCGTGCCATGCCATGCATATGTCATGCCATGCATCATTTCACATGCCATACATATGGTATGTCATTTATTATTCCATGTCATATATATGCCATGACATGCATCACTTCACATATCATGCATATGACATGACCATTCATCCCACATATCATGCATATGCTATGTATACACCATACATACGCCAAACGCCAAAATAAGTCAAAATGTTAACGCATAACGCTATACGCTATTTACTATATTATATGCTTACATATCATACTAGGTTGCTATATCATGCATATGATATGTCATACACGCTCACATGACATGCATATGCTATGCTACTTTATCACTGTTTCACATGTCATGCATATGACATACCATCTAAATGTCATATAGCTTTATATGTCATTTTACGTACAACCTTGCAATGCCAAATCACATATCGCGCTGTGTGGTTATATTTATGCTCGTATGCTTGCCTGCTTAGGACAATTAATCCCAACTATAATAGTCAAATCAATTTTGGAAACTCATGGAATAGATCTCCACCACCCGAACCCAATCTCTGAAGGGTTTAACTATCACTCATGTTATGGGTTGATTGGACTAATCTGGAATCATCCGATGGCGACTCCTTTATGACTCTTTTGAGTCTGTATCATTCCCTAAGGGAACCCCTTAGGAAGACTGCACTTTCGCTCCAAGTGCGGTCCTCAGTTCATGACTATCGCAAGCCTCACTCTGGGCCCCGGTAAAAACCGACGCTCACACCATGCCATGTCACATGTCATATACACATACACTATGTTGAATACACATTCACATACGCATCCACTATGCTATGTCATGCATATGCCATGCCATACATCACTTCACATGCCATGCATATGGCATGCCATACACTATGCTATGTCATACATATACCATGCCATACATCATTTCACATGGCACGCATATGGTATATCATTGACTATTGTCATGTCATGCATATACTATGCCATACATCACTTCAAATATCAGGCATATGGTATGTCATTCACATCCACATGCCATTCATATGCCATGACACTCACTTCATACACCATGCATACGCCCAACGCCAATACAATCCAAAACGTTAATGCATAACGCAATACGCTATTTGCTATGATTATATGCTTATATGTCATGTTAGGTTGCCATATCATGCATATGATATGTCATTCATGTTCACATGTCATATATATGCCATGCTACTTTATCGCTACTTCACATGCCATGCATATGCCATGCCATCCAAATGCCATATAGCATTATATGCCATTCTACGTGCAACCTTGCTTAAGATAATTAATTTCAACTATAATGGTAAAATCGATTTTGGAAACTCATAGAATAGATCTCTACCACCGGAACCCAATCTCTGAAGGGCTTAACTAGCACTCATGCTATGGGTCGGTTGGACCAATCTGAAACCATCCGGTGGTGACTCCCTTGTGACTCTTTTGAGTCTGTATCATTCCCTGAGGGAACCCCTCAAGAAGAGTGCGCTTTCACTCTAAGTGCGGTCCTCGGTTCGTGACCATCGCAAGCCTTGCTCTGGGCTCCGGCAGAACCCAACCGCTCATAATATATTGATTCATGCCTTTATTATGAATGCAATTGCATAATGCTGGCTTAACTATAAAATTTTAACAATTCATAATATTTATATAAATTACATATCTAACATCAATATAAAATAATTAAATATTTGTAACACATTGCGATACAAAGCCTGAATCAATAACAATGGTACAGTTGGAAATCAATAACAATCCCAAATATCTATATATCACATAACCATCATTGGTGAATAATAATTAAATATGCATAATATTTTTATGTACCAAAGCTTAATTTGATAAGCTTTTTATTTTACTTGCAATCTCATTTATATCATAATTACTATTAGGCATGAATGTAATCCATACCATTGACCATTAATTTTTGAGTATATGTATATATAAGCCAGTAGTGACTTTAGATGAAAAAATAAATAATCATTATTTTAGTAGGCATTCAACCATATAAACATGTCATCCAACACTTATATTAATTATTTCTAACGTACCTCATCTTTAGTTTATAATAAAATAATTATCGATAAATAGGCTATTCATTACCTATTAATCTTATTTTAGGTGCTAGCTATAACTAAGCACGTTCATAATTGCAATTACTTTCATAAATACAACCAATAATAGAAATAATACAACTAATACTAAATACAACCTATTAATCTCATTTTAGTTGCTAGCTATAACTAAATACAACCAATAATAGAAATAATACATTCTTTGTGATAATGTTATGTACAAATAATGTTTAATAAACATAAATACAACCAATACTATTTACATTTCCAAAAATGTAAAGGACGCATAATATGTATCGAACTATTATTTTCTTAATTAGTATAGCATGCTTAAGAATTTTACTTATACGTATTAATGATAGGTAGAAACCTACTTTTGTTTTGCTTTTATCTTTTTATGAAGTAGAAGTTGTGATCCCTTTACTATCTTCACCTATTATACCTATACCAAATTTTTATCCAATCTCTCTTCCACCACCTTCCACCATTTAACAACCTTATAAATTCTTCTACACCCTTTGAAGGTTGCATCTTATGTCCAGTTTCTCCTGAACAAAGTCAATGATAGATTAGTTGACTAATCAAAAGTTTTCCCACTTTAATTAGATTACCTTATTTAATCTAACCTACTTATACACACACATATATATATAACTTAAAATTTATACATTCATTTGATTCCACTATAAAATCTAAAATGTTTATAAATTGGTAACTCTTTTCCTTTAAACACAAGGAAATTATCCCTCTTTATGTGCAAGCATGGGTTGGAAATAAATCCTTATTAATGTTAACAAAATTGAGTCCCCATTAAGCTACACATTAGCTTAATACTACTTCATTCACATACCAAAATCACCTCAACTATCACCAATTCTAGCATCACCCAAATGGGTTTACACGCATGGACTCCGTTAACAATAGCATCCATTAGTTCACCTTATGTATTTAATACATAATAAATCTATATTACCTAAAAGTATGATTAAATATACAAATTTTCATACAATATCGATAATAAAAATATTTATGAATATAATCAACTAGTTTAACCTTTCTCAATACCCTTTTATTCATTAAGAATCTCACTTATCCAATACTAATAATTTATTCAATGACGAGGTGATTTACGTAAAATAGTATACTTCTTATAATGCAACCAATTAATCAAAAGCTACATTAGCATACATTCACCATAGTTACACATTGCCATTCCATTTCATATATAAAAAAAAATCAAACAATTGTAAGGTAAGCAAAATTTTAATTAGAATTAACAACTACTTTGATTTGACATTTATAAATAAGTCAATAGGTCAGCTAAATAATAAAATAACCAACAAGGCATTATAATTACCTTTATATTTAAAATAATTTAAATATTAACTATATTTATACATAATTCTAAAGATTCATTACCAAAATGAAATAAATTAATAAATTAATAAAAATAATGAAGTGTAACTGTAATTTAAATAATGACGGTAAATGTATGGATATGATATACACACAAAACTACCAACTTTATATGTCATTTCGTGAGAGTCATAAACTTTATATGCCATATGATCAAATGACTTATAAAATTCCAAAATGCATGTATGCAACTTAGATTTGAAATGGAGATCTGCATTAAGCCTTATCAAAAAAAATCCTGAGAATGCATGTGTATGGGTAAAAATTTAGGATCTATAATTTATCCTCTGATTACAACCATTTTGGAGTGACATATGCAAAAAGTCATTAAAATGAGACTTAATCATAATATGAAGTTTCACCCAAAGATAAGGATAATACTTGACCGATACTCATGCTAAGGCTTGTTACTCCATTGAGGAATTAAGAATGATCCATTAGGGATTACATGTAACTCATTAGGGATGCTTAAGCCAAGGCTTATAATCTAGTGCAACAACTGGGAGCCTGGTGCTCAGTAAGTAATCAAAGCTGATTGAAAAGCAATGCTCATTAGGAGGCTTGCAGGTCTACAAAAAATCAAAGTTGACTCCCTAGGGATTATGAGACTTATGATCCAATAATGCCATTAGAAGCCTGATGCTTAAGTAAGACAATCAATCTTGACCAATATGTTATGGTCATGTTAAGGCTTACAACCTAATTCTGCCATTGGGAGCCCGATGCTCGAGCAAGCGACCAAAGTTGATAAATGGTCAACTGTCGGATCGATGGCTTTGCTGCAAGGCTTGAAAATCATCTAAAATCTAAATCTAGATGCCTACTACCAGGGTTTAAGAATTAGATGCTTGATTTCATGATAGTTGCTAGACTAGCTAGTTAACTACGAGACCAAAATGATCAAATGTAGGGCCAGGATGATCAAATGCATGACCAGGGTGATCAACTATTAGATCAAGGTGAGCAACTACTGCTTCTATTCTCGTACCATTATAAATGTATCTTATATCCCTAAAATTTGCATTTAGGATCCTCCATTACAAAATGATACTTTTTGGTTAACAACTTAATCCACACTCAAAGGTTTGATTAAAATTAATCATTTATAGGACTAATTTCCTATTTATACCAAAAATAGAAATACAATTTAGCAATGAAATTGGAGTTATAATAGTTTAAAAAAATACCTAAATTTTTCAATATTAGTCTGTTAAATTCTGACTAATTTTCTAGATTTTTCAAATACTGTGAGTTATGAAAATTAGACTTCATGAGGAAAGTGAGCTCTAAAAATTTGGAAATTTTTATGAGAAGTTAAATTCTCTTAATAATGAGTGACAGAGATATTGGCACATAATCAACTTCACAAGAGAGAAATAAGTTGAGGCACCGGTGAGATGGCCCATGAGGCTTAGCCTTTATAAAAGGAGGAGTTTCTCTTCATAATGCTCACTTGCAAACCTCTTCAAAATTGAACTCCTTTAAACCTAACTTCAGAAAAACCTTATCCAACCTAATGATGGCTTGAAATAGGTTACTCCCTGTACCTTGGGACCTAACTTTCATCCTGAGTTTCTTACTTAGCAAGAAAAACACTCATGATGTTTATTTTGGAGCCATCCTTGGCTACATGATCTTGGAATCCTTTGTATCAGACTCTCACCAGTCTCAAGCTCCATGAAAAAGGTATGAACCTTTGAATTTAGCTCGATTTTATATGAATCTTCAATATTGGAATTTTTGTTTATTTAGGTTGTTTAAAGCCTGTTTAGGATGAAAAATTACATTTTTTAGGGTTAGAATTGATTTAAGATATTTTGATCTTAATAGAGCCAAGAAAATATGAGTTTCAACCATGGGTCTCACTTCATGCATCATATATAGCATTATACACATAACATCTAGCAAAAAGAAGACTACATGTGTCATATATAATGAAAAATTAACTTCATGCATTGCATGAAGTTTATATATGTTACATATAATGAAAAGCACAACTATACGCATTGCATATATTCAAAATTTAGCTAGGTGTGTTGCATATTATGTTTCATATAATGCATGAAGAAAGTTTCATTGAAAAATACTTAATAGAAAAGTGCTAAAAAGTAGGAGAAAAGGCTCACTTCAAGGATTCAGGCATTTATTTCAAGGTTTTAAGTTCTATATTTTATCTAAATTTTGAAAACTTTGGTTTGAAATCTGACCTGAATGTTATGATTTACAAAGAAAGAAGATTGTAGTAGGTGCTGGTGGTACTTGTGATATACATGAGTGGTACTCATGACTCCCATATGAGGTACGAGAGTATGTAGATTAGAGAAAATTTGGAAAATTTATCTCCTGCTACACCAGTATGCAGAAGAGGAGTAACTATCACACCATCATGGTTATGATAGAGAGATGGATGGATTTTACACACAGCTTCCACTTACTAGTTTGTGAGATTATTGTCACTTTAGGGATATTCACTAGGATCACCAAACTAAAGCGTGTTGGGTCTTAATCTAGTTTGACATGAGATTGATATCACCATACTAGTTCTTTGATACTATATACCGCTTACTTGGTATCACCCCCACTATGAGGAGCAGATAATGCATCACCTACAAGTGCCTTTGAGAGAGCACTTGAGATGCTAGGATTTGTGAGACTATTACAATAGAGCAGTATACTCACTGCTTCTTACTGTACATAATGGGTTGCATATTGTTCAATAATGCTCAAAATAACATCAACATGGTAATGATTTAGGCCTTATGTAATCTAACAGTAGCAAAGTGACTTTATTAGGGTAGCGCCAGTCTTGCTTAGTTGAAGTATGGTTTTGATCTTTATAGTAGGTATTATAGAGATAAGATCATTGGATGTTGGCCAGTGATCAAGGTATGTTACCAAATTACTTTGACTATATCACCTTGCCATGACTAGTTCTTAATTTTCTGACCATGTTGACCTTATAAATCCTAACCTACGAGTTTAGATTGCTTCTAGAGCTAGTGGTGTCGAGTTGGTTACCTCTTGGTTTTTTATGCATGCTAGCATGGAATGTCCAGTGCAAGAGGATAGAAACCAAGCTAGATGCATTGATAGAGCACCTTAATAACCTCACTTTACATCAATTAAACATAACAAATAACTTTATTAGTACAAAATTGTATTTAATTGGTTTAGAATATACTTGAGTATTCATTGACTAATTTTGTTTGATATATGTTAGTTAGATGTAGGTTCGTCCTAACCCTCAGTGTAATATAACCCTTCCCAAATATGTGAAGGCATCTACTTGTAAGGATGAGCGATACATGTTAATCGAGTGTCCAAAGCATCAGCTCTTCTATTTAGGAGAGCATGTCATCGACTGGTATCAAGGATGATGTTTTGGTCATCATATATTAGTGCTAACCTAAAGATCATGACTGCATTAGTTGGCATTCTTGAGAGCAATTGCCTATCAGAGTCTCTATGGACTATCCAACTTTCATCTAGGTATAATTGATGTGGCCCATGTAGCTACTGATCAATAAGGGATAGAGTACCAGGTTGGTGGGTCTAAAGGTAGACTTATCACTTCTAGTAGCGGGAGAGGGTCTCATGGCTCAACCACCACTATCGAGAGTTCTTAACAAGGAGATGCTTCTAAGATAGTATAGAGCACTGCATCTAGGGTAGTATCAGAGGCTGAGGCCATTAGTTTCAAGGTACTGCTTAGGTTCAAATACTCTTAGAGCTTTATTAAGAGGCAGCTTCTATGGCTGTAAAGCCCCTATGTTCAATCATATGATAAGGATCGTCATTCGTGCGAGGTAACATTCTATGTGCCAAAGAGCGAGGAGTTTACATTCACTCCTCCCAACACTACCCATGTAAGTAGCTTTTATGCATTGACATGCTTTTGGTTATATTGAACTTAGTAGTAACTATTGATGACCTATGTAGTGCCTTGGTATGCCATGGTAGATGTCTCCTAATCGCTAACTAGGCTATGCTAACATCATAACATTGAGATGATGGAGTTACATGCAAGTACCTGTAACATTTATTATGCATAATGCTTATGCATGCATGTTTATCTTATATGCTTACATAACCATGCAATGTAGGGCTGCTATCATGATGCAAGAGAGTTCTATAAGCTTTATGCTAAGATAACCTGATAATTAATAAAGGATGTTGTATGACTAATTGAGTGTTTGGTGCATTACAACATTAGGTTCAATCTCCAAACCTAGCTCAAGGGAGGACCAAACTAGTGATAATGACAAGTTATGATATGACACCTGTCTTCATAGCATTACATAACATTTTCTAGTTTTTACACTAGAATGATAAGTAAAACCTTGTAGCCTTGCACAGCTTTTAGCTTAGTACACTTATGATATGGTGTACAATTTTGGATGATACATTACCTAAAGGCTCAAGTTACATTTCTCAAATTTGATAGTCAAATCCTCATATAGTGTGCTTACTGCTTTCCATCCTTATGTGAGAATACTTCCATTTTTTTCTTTATTGAAACATAACATATCCATTCTTCCATATAGGAATAAATGATGACTCAACCATCGCTATCTGCTTTCTGTACCCTTGCTTGTCAGTTGAGCAATACTAAATGGAACCGACTAAGCAGGTTTAGACTTTAACACCTAAAGACACTTTAATAAGTTTTTATCAACTATGATTTCCTACATGCTATAGCATAATTCTAAATCCAGTTACCCATGTCTTCTGGCTTGAACATGTGGAGCTGTGTCTAATGTATGAGGAGTGCACAGGCATCCTCAGAGTCAAATGTAGCATGATGGTAATGCTCATGATGTCGATCATATATTTCATCAAGGCTTTTAATATCAGTCCTATCATAATAGGCTCATTACTAACTGTAGAGAGATTTATAGATCTAACTACTATTTTTGGTTATATAGCCATAAATTAAAGACTACACCCTCATGGTTAAGAGTGGTCGCTTTCAGATTGCTAGCTTAGTTCTTGTTTGTTCACCTATCCAACCACATGGATTTTATGATTGGTCTGATAGTTGACCGTATAAAGCAAGGTCATTATCCTTTTTCAATTATTATGGTAAATATGATCATAGGGTTGGATAGGGTGAAAATAGGATCATTTCAAGCACTTCAGTAGTAGTCTATTGTTGCTACAAGTAAGAATTCTAAGCTGCCTTTGTAGGTTTTCAACCTAGAAAAACTAAATTCTTGCCCTAAATTTTGCATAAGTCATATTAGCAGGTTCTTTACTTATCAAGCTATTTTATTTTTCTTCATAAACCATAACTACTCCCTTGGGTTTTCAGCTCAACAGGTCACTTTAAGTTTTACTTAAGTAGCCTTTTATAATATTTTCAACTCATCTAACTTTTATTTTTTTCATAGATATAACTTCAAGAGAAGCTAGGGATCTTAGCACCATTAGCAGGTGATCTACAGAGATATAGTGCATGTAGCCATATGAGAAAAGACTATACCTTTAGTGAGGCAAAGACATTGACCATCAATGATTAGATCTAGTGGATGGAGACCATCTCTGAGAGTGAGATCAGATCAATCTATCCTTGGTGGCACATACAATATATGATTATGAGGACATACATCAATTCCATTCCACTACTTAGATTTGGAGCTTATGCCCATTACAGTCCTGCTAGAGTCTAGTATCAATATGACCATAAATAGACTCCTTCATTTGATATTAGAACTTGAGGGAGGATCATTATTGTTATGCTTCCTGGACCATGTAAGAAGGACCTAGCCTCGCTACCAAATTTTACTAGTTGAGATTCCCAAAGCTGAATGTGCTACGAATGATGCATATAAGTTATGGGTCCTGCACCACACATAGAGTTTTGTATTACAAAGATGTTAGGTAACCAAAATTACATGCAAAAAAGCAAAACATGTTTTATGTTTGAAACATGTATGACTTATGGTTAAGTATATGAACATGCATTCCATTTATATTAATGAGATTAAAATATTTGTATGAAAGATGTTAAGATTAGCATAAAACATTCAATATGCATCAAACTTGACTTTTGTTGCTAACCATTCTCTTGTGAGATTTTCTAATTAGTTATTTTGATGCTCTCCGTTTACTTTAAGAGTTATAACTTTTGCATAAGCCATCCTAGTAGATTTTTAGCTTATCAATCATTCATCTTTCCTTATGTCTTAACTTTATATGAGTTACCCTTATAGGTTTTCAACTCAACAGACTCTTACTTTTATTTTTCATTTTTCATTTTACCTTTTACCCTAGATAAAATACTTCTTTAGTTGGTTACGGTTGATAAGTTTTGAGAACTTGTTACCTTCCAAGTCTGAAATATGAATTGTACCTTTAGATCATATCTTCTAAACCATGAATAGGCCTTTTCAGTTAGGTTTGAACTTCTAATATGGTTCATATATAGCTGTCGCACCCTAAATTTTGAGCCTCTCGGACTGATTGGGATGAGCTGGATCCATTTCATTGTTGTCTTGCCTTCGCGGGCATTCCCGGTTCACCCTGGTGCAGTTCAGAGTTAGGTTTAGGGTTGCATTTTTGGTCTTTTTGTCATTTTGAGTTTCATACCCATTCAGGTATCCTTGGATTCTGTTAGGGTATGACACTTACCCTTTCGGGTAAGTTTTGGTTTGACCGTTCGGGTATGACCTTACCCGTTCGGGTAAGTTGTTTTACCTGTTTCGCTATTTTGGTATACCCAATCGGGTATGTTCGTAGGATAAGTTATAATTTGTAAATCTGTTATTTTGGCGGAAGAGGAAGCAATTTTTAGGTTTTTTGAATTTTCTATTTTTTCTCAATCTGACTTAAAAACCGCGATTTTCAATACTTGATTTCAGCTTAAATCTAATTGAATTGGATTGAATTTGATAGAATTTAATTAGTTTTGATTAGTTTTTAATTGGAAATACAAAAAACTTAAGCATTTGATTGGATTTTGAGTTTGATCT
>CANYBF010372647.1:0-18709 GCA_948192965.1 Dalechampia spathulata
AGATGAAGGTTGTGATCGTTAGTAATGAGACTACTGGTATACGTTAGAAGTAGTATTGCTACAGGTTTGTGCTAGTTGGGATGTTTGCTTCTTTTCTTGTTTGAGGACCTGAGTAAGGTCCAGAGGGAGGATGTATCTTGCATTTAAGGTTGTCTATAGCTTATATTTTTCCTATGATGAGCATGTTACTTGTATATGAAGTTTTAGGAACATGAAATGACATGAATCATACATGCATAATCATGGCATGCATCAAGAAGTATGAGGAGAAAAAGAAAGAGAAAGAGAGAGATGCTTATGGAGCTATATGCTCTAAACCTACTGGGTCATACAGATGATTGATTTGCTTGAGGAATCATACAATTTAATTCCCTCCTTATAGGAGATGAGTCTCAAGACATATAGTAAAGAAATGGGTTCATAGAACCACATAGTTAAATGCCCTCATTCGGGAGATGAGTATCGGTACCTACAAGGACCCAATATGGAAAGGATATGTGCACATTTATACAGGAAAAGAAGAGGGAGTGAGGCAGAATGCATTGCATGAAGGCATTCTTATTTCATATGTTGTTAAAGGCAATGTATTCATTTATGCATTCCTTAATGTTCATATCGGATGATGATGTACTATGATTGTGTTATTGATTGAGAATGACTGCTAAATAACTGTTGAATGTATGATATGATGAGATAATGCTTAATGCCATTGGCTTAATTGTGATTATGGATAGCTTAATCTTATTTATAATTAAGTGTAACCATGATGTGCATATGATTATGTGTTTCACTAGCACCACTGAGTTTTATACTCAGCATTTATCATTTGATGAATGTAGGTAGCGATCTTTAGCATCAGTAGAGAAACTCCATTCTCAAAGTGGTACTAGGCTGTGGAGGCATACTCCCGCTTGTTTTGTTATTGTAGTCTTTATTGATCATAGAGGCAGTAGCTGTTAATGTAGTCTTTTGGTGGTGATACTTTCAAAGGGTGTATACCTGTAATTGTAACAAACTTTAATTGTATGACCTTATCTGATATAAAATATGAGCAGGGCTATTTGCCAATCTGAATTGCTTACATGAGTGTATGAATAGGTATCCAGGTTATGATAAATAAGATTTAACAGATGCCGCTCTGTGATTCCCTTATCGCCACTAAATACAATGACGTGTACCTATACGATTTAAAATAGGTCATATAGATGATGTATCCTTTGTAGTATGAGTAACATTTTCTTTATGGGAAATTGATATTCATCTATGGAAGCATGTTACTGCAGGTATGGGCTGGGCGTGACAGAGCCTTACCACTCCATTAGGTAGAGGAGACTATGCAATATTGCCATTAGGAGCCCGATGCTCGGGCAAGATGATCAATGCTGATCAGAGATTGCTTATGCTGAGGCTTGCAACCCAATCCTGCCATTAGAAGCCTGATGCTTGGGTGAGATAATCAATGCTTATTAGAGAGTGCTCATACTGAGGCTTGTAACCCAATTCTACCACTGGGAGCCCAATTCTTGGGTGAGATGATCAATGCTGATCAGAGAGTTCTCATACTGAGGCTTGCAACCCAATTTTGCCACTTGGAGCCCAGTGTTCGGGTGAGATAATAAATGCTGATTAGGTCAATTGCAAGATTGATGGCTTTACTATGAGGCTCAAAAATCACCTAAAATCTAAGTTCAGATGCCTGCTATGAGGTTTTAAGAGTCAAATGCGTGATCTCATGATCATTGTTGGATCAGGTGGTTAATTATAGAACTCAGGTGATCCACTATTGGATCAGGGTGAACAACTACTAGTTCTAAGGTGATCAACTATTGGATCTAATGCTTGTGCCATCAAATAGGTGTCTAATATCTCCAAAGATTGCATTTAGGACCCATTGCTTGAACATGATACTATACGGTTAATGGTTTGGCCAATAATCAATGGTTTGACTAAAATTAATCATCTGCTAGATCAATTTCCTATCTATGCCAAGCATGGAAAAGTAATTTTTTAGTGAAATTAGAATTAAAATGGTGTAGGAAAAATACCTAAAATTTTAAGTATCCATGTGCTGTATTCTAACAAATTTTTTGGATTTTTCAGACGCTACGAGTCGTAAAAATTGGGCTCCCTAAAGATAATGATCTCCAAAAATTCTAAAATTTTTACGAGAAGCTTAATTCCATAAGTGAATCTTCATGGATACTTAACGCACATTAGTAGAGCATTGTAAAGGTCAATGCATGTTAGTAAAAATTGTTATGTATTGTACGTAAAGCAAGCAAAATTTGGCCAATAGTGGGGTTTTTTAGTGATTCTATTAGGGATTAGGCACTTTGGTCATTCATAAGCATGAATTAGACTTGAGTTTAGGCAAGAAGAAATCAATTTTGTTAGTACAAAACTACATTGAACTAGGATAGATGATACCTGAGTAGGTGTTTGACTGTCTGTTATTGCAACACCACTAAGACAAGAGCTCGACAATCCAGATGTGCCTCTTGGATATGAGCATCTACAGAACTTCATTAAAGCTCAACTGATATGGCCTTAGAACTCACTGATCTACACTTATGATGAGTTTGGCCACTTGTATGAAACATCCTTCCTAATGACAATGAGGGATAAGATTGAGTTCGAGCCATCAAACACCACTTACATGAGTATATAAAGTGCATTAGCATGCTGTTAATTCTGTTGATCTAACATGTGTTTGACTTGTACAGGTGCCTTGAGATGCCATGTCTGATGCTACGAGGTTACTAACGGGACTGTGTTGCTACTATAGCTTTGAGATATAGGATATTTAGGTAAGCACTTGTTATTATTATGATCATGATACCTATGTGTTGACCCTGACTTTTCACCATCATGCAATTTTGGGCTTCTGTTGATTCGGCTCGATTTTAGTCCCCGTATCGACCTCGATTAGGCCCATAGGCCTCTATGGCTTCCCCTGTGTATTCTGGTGCACATAACACCTCAGAGCTGGTGGGGTCCACCATGGTGCCTGGTGGGAACCGCCACTCATTTTCTTATTATGAGTGTTCTGTACATACATAACACACTTCATTATTGCCAATGGAAGGTAAACCACTAGAAATGCAAAATATTGCATTTTTGAAATGTGGTACTATTCACCATGAATAGTGCACCGGCGGGACCCACTACCTTTACTAGCTATTCTGGATGTATTTTGGATTTAATTGACTAGTCCAATGCCATTTAAAAGCACGAACCATGAGTCAAAATCCAATAATTATTTGGCAATAATTATATGAATTTATACGAGCTGGATCGTGAAAAATTCATTTTTATAAAAAAACTATGCATGAATGCATGACCTATATGCCTATATCCATACAATAATGCAGATGAGCTGGCACTCAGAGTGAGAGGAGTGAGATTACTATGCTTGGATGATTGAGCAAATGGGCAGAGAAATCACCCAACTGATGGTACACTTAGAGCGATACAACATTGAGGTTCCTAATAATCCTAGTCCATATAAGAAGTAGTTCAGAGATGCGATGCCAGATTCCATATGCACGATGTCAAAACTCTAAAGCTTTTGTATTAGAGTAATAGGATAGAGTAGTGTAGCCTAGTATGAAGGCTTAGTACACTCAGGCTATGGTGTATGAATGTTGCAAGCTATTGACTATTTAAACTCTATATCTTCTGGATTTATAATGAAACCTAAGATGATTGTTGCCATTATTCTTCTGTAAGAATAATATTCATTATACTTCTTTACCAAAACATAACTTGTATATTCTTTTGTGTAGGATTAGACATTGACTCAACAATCACTTTTTGCTTTCTATACCCTTTCCTGTGAGTAAGCTGACACTGAGTGGAGTCAATTGAGTAAGTTTGAACACTAGTATTTAAAAATGTTGTAGTAAGTCTCCATCAACACTACTTTCCTGCACGCTGCCATGCAGTTTTGGGATCCAATGGCCTATATCTTCTGGTTTGGACTCGTGGAGCTATGTTCAATGTATGAAAAGTTTACTACTATCCTTAAAGTCATATGTAACATGATGGCAATGTTGATAGTATTTATACCTACTGGAGATGCAGTCCTATGTTGCTATCTTTTGACTGTACAACTATAAGCTATTGACTAGGTTTCAGACTGCCAGTGTAGTTTCTGTTTATCAACCTGACTAACTATAAGGATCTGCTGATTGGCCTAGTGATACACCAGATGGAGCAGGATTGGACCCCTCTTCCAATAATCATAGCATAGATGATCTTAGGGCTGGATAGACTGAGGCGAGATCAATCCAGATGCCTTAGTGGTAGTCTACTTCTACTATAGGTATGAATTTTAAGCCACCTTTACAGGTTTTAAACTTAGAAAAGCTGTATTTTTATCCTATTTTTTGAATGAGTCACCTTTTGTAAGGTTTTCGGCTCATCGGGTTATTCATTTTGCTTTGGACCCTAACTTTTACTTGAACTATCCTCTTAGGTTCTCAGCTCAGCAAGTTGCTCTAATATTTACATGAGCAACCTTTTTCAAAGTTTTTAACTCAGTGAGCTTTATTTTTATTTTGTTTTTATTTTTGTTTTTTATTTTCTTTTTAAAGGACTGGCTTCAGGAGAAGTTAGGGATCTTAGCACCATTAGCAGGTGATCCATAGAGGTATGTACCTCGTAGCCATATATGAAGAGGCTACACCCTCGGCGAGGTGAGGATGTTGACATCGATGGTTCGGTTAAGTGGATGGAAGCCATTCTTGAGAGTGAGGTTAGGTGGACATGTCCTTAGTGGCACATACAACATGTGACAATGAGGACGTACATAGACTATATTCTGCTATCTAGGTCCACACACTGCACTCATTAAATTCCTGCCAGAGTCTTTCGTTAGTACGATCATAGATAGATTATCCCTCAGCTGACAGAATTTGAATGAGGATGACTACTATCTTACTTCATTGAGCACGTAGAGAGGATATGGTCTCACCATAGGATCATGTCGATAGAGATTCCTGGAGCTAGATCTGCTACAGATGATAAGTATAAGCTGTGGGTACTGTGCCATACTTAGGATTCTATACTAAAAAATTGTTAGGCAACAAAATTATAAGCAATAAAGAAAGATATCGCTTTATATTTAAAACTAGTATTACTTATGGTTAAGTTTATGCACATGCAGTCCATTTGCATTAATGAGATTAAAACATTTGCATGAAAAATGATAAAAGCAGTACAGATGTCACATCTTGAAATGAGCATACACTTTGCATTCATGAAATTGTTTGAAATGATATGTTTTATATGTTATTGGTGTGAAAATGATGTGAAATTATGATTTTGATGATAAACATATGATAAAAATAAAGTTTATAGCTGTAATGATGAAATTGAAAATTTTGATGAAAGCCACTGAAACAACCTCTGAACGGTGATAAATCGATGTTTTTGATGATTAAAACACTTGATATGATTAATTAAGTATGTTCAAGACGTTTGTATTAACATGAATTTTTTATATACAAATTTTGGAAAATTTAAAATAAAAATTAATTATGATGTCATAATTAGATGATGATGATGTAAGTATGATGTAAGCGAGTGAAATTAATTATGATTTTTCTTAGAGAATAAATAATTATGAATTAATAATGTATTATTAAGAATATATAATAAAATTTTAAATATTAGAAATGCATAAGTAGTATTTTTAATTATGATGTCATAAATGATAAAGATGATGTCATAATAAAGTTAATAGAATAATTAGTGTTATGTAAGATGATAAATAGATAAATATAAATGAAAATAGAATATATAAGAATGTATTTTGAAATAGTATATTTAAATGGAAGTGGGATTGGTAATTGTAAAAGTGTATAGGAAATAGAAAAAGTAGTTTTGATTTTAGTGTTAGTGGATGGAAAGAGAGTAAGAAATATATTTTATTTGATTTAGGAAATTGGTGGATGGTATTTTTAATTACAAATTTGGTGTATTAGAGTGTAAATAGATGGTATAATATGAAATTTGAGGTTTGTATTGGTGGATTAAAAACAAAGTACAAGCATATATACGTATTGGGATAAAAATGCAATTTTGAGGGTGTATAGGGATCAAAATGGAAATTTTACCAAATGGGACTTATTCTGTCACATCCTGCATTTAGTGGTTCAATTTGCATCCACAAATTAATGTTATGTTATGTTTTATATGTTATTGGTGTGGAAATGATATAAAATGATAATTATGTTGATAAGAATAAGATAAAAATTAAGTTAAAGCTCAAAAAAGGAAAGTTTGCTCTTTACCACAACCCCTAAAACAAACTTTACATGGCTTTAAAATGTGGATTCCATATTATATACATTGAATTTGATTGAATGGTTTTGACCATTATTCTTGTATTAACTTAAATTAGCTCTATGAAAATTTTGGATTAAAATTTATTTATGATATCATAATTAGGTCGTATTTATTTAAATAAATAAAATTTAAATTTATTTATGAAGTCCTCGATCAGTAAATGATCAAAGAGGCAAAGGTTTGGTAATGTAATAGCATTACAATAATTTATTTTAATTATGCATTTTATATATATCATGAACATAAAGCATTTTTACCATAAACATGACATAGCATGACATGGTGGCATAAGGAGAAAATGAATATGATCTGATATGAGAAATAGGCTAAATGATTATGTTGGGCACAATGATATACATTCCTATGGGAATAAAATAATATATTATCATGATATAAAAGAAATGGGATTTAAATGAAATGAGCTCATATGTTCAGAATCAAAGTTATGGTATAATGAAAGACCTAGTAAATGCGCATTAAATAATATGATGAACGAGGAATAAGAGAGAGAATGCATAGCATAAATGCATTCTCATTAATACGCACTGTTCATATTTCATGACATACGACATACTATGATGTGAATTCATGATGTCAAGACTGAATATTATTTCTGATTGACATTTTATCATGGTCATGCTAAATAATTCATACCTTTATGACATGATATGAAAATGAAATATGCTAGTTATTTGACATGTTTGATTTAATGAGTTTTTAGCATCAACAGTTTGTGAAATATAAATGTTTTAATTATACATGACATAACTAGCACCACTGAGTTTATTCTCAGCGTTTGTCAATTGATAAACGTAGGACCAAGCAAAGTTACAGAAACGGGACCTCAGTAAAGCAGCTGGACATATCAACGCTTTGTTGGTAAATGGTTTAAGTATTTCTTCAGACTTCTATCATTATAAATAATCATGCAACTATTTAAATCAAGTACTCTAGCAGCCAAATAAGTAAGTTTGGTAAAAATTAAAGAAATGTAAAAAAAGAATATGTGTATGTTGAAACTTTGATGACATAATTGTAATGTATAATATGAAACAACAAATGGTTTGAATAAATATGAGCTGCATGTTAGTACTTGGTCTATTTATAATAAATAAATAAATAATAATAATATATATATAAAAAAATTTTATATGAGATCCTTTGTAGGATAATTATTGATTTCCTCGGTTAAGAAATTAATAGTCATTCTACGGGAGCATGTTACACAGATAAAGACGTGACATGTTTGGTTGGTATCAGAGCTATGGTTAATAACTCTTGTAAAACACAAATAAAATAATATGGACTGCCAAGTTAAGTTGCATGATTAAGAAGTTTGATGTTCATGCTACTAATACAAATTGTTTGTTTTAGGACATCTTTCAAACAACATGTCAGAGAGAGTAGTCATTATAGGTGAAGGTGAGGGTAACTTTACCCTGAATGAAGGCACTTCTAATGCCAGTATTCTAGCAATAAGTACTTGAGAACGGCTAGTACAAGAGGGGCAATTTGATCATACACTGTCAGGCGAATAGTCAAATATTACACGAGTGGATCCAGCAGCTACGTAATTTACTCAATCACATCGTAATGTTCCGAGACAAACTGAGCCAGAACCTGTTGATGTTTTTTATAGCAGAAATGAGGAACGTGATTTTAAGAAGATGAGATCTTATGGGGCCACTGATTTCACTGGAACCACTAATCCTTATGTAGCAGAAATATGGCTAGAGCGTATAGGAAGAGTGTTCAGACAGCTTAATTGTTCAGACAAGTTGAAAATGGAATATGCCATTTCATTGTTACAAGATGATGCTTAAGAATGGTGGAAGATAGTTCCTCAAGGTCTTGTTGAACCACCAGTGCTGACATGGAAGGATTTTCAAGCAGAGTTTCGACAGAAATATGTCCCTACTGCTTATACTGATTAGATATTAAAGGAGTTTTTGGCTCTAAAACAAGGAAATCTTACTGTGGCTGATTATGAGAGAGAATTCACCAGACTGGCATACTATGTTGGGAATATTATTACCACTGGTCGAGAAAGATGCAAATGGATTGAACAGGGATTGAGGCCTCATATTCGATCATTGGTGTAAGGGTTTAATTATGATAATTTATCAGCTTTGATTGCTAATGCTCTAGGACAGGAGCAGACTTTGCAGGAAGGGGATGAAAATCAAGCTAGATTAAGCAGGAGATAGTATAGAGGTTCTAGTTCCTTAACTGGTGCATAGAAAAAAAGGAAAGTTTTGAGGTTCTTTTACTCTTAGTGGATCCAAATTCTGACCACCTGCCACAAGTGCTCAGAATATGGGTCATGGTATTTCTGCACCTGCAGTTCATACATGTTTTATCTATGGCAAGAACCATTATGGTGCCTGCAGAATGGGAATAGAGTTATATTACCGGTATGGAGCTGCAAGACATTTTGCAAGGGATTGTCCTAATTGTAATGCAATGCCAGGTCATACTGCTTTTAAGGGTAGATCTTTTCTACCTAACCCTAGAGTCCGACCGGGAATGAGAGCACCTACCAGCATTCAAGTTAACAAAGGCAGAGGTAGAGGGTGCAGGGGTGGTCAGATGAGCAGTCTTAGTTCAATGAACTAGAATATGGAGGCTCTTGCAAGGGTATACCATTTACAGCCTAGAGAAGAATTGCAAAATTTTGATGTGGTGATCAGTAATTTTCATATCCTTAATCATGATATTCTTCTGTTATTTGACCCTGGCTCTAGTCACTCATTCATCAACACTAGGGTTGCATGTTTACTAGATATCATCAGTGAGAGATTGGAGTATGATGTGGTAGTTGCTAGTGCATTAGGGAAAACTACAGTAGTGAACAAAATTTATCATAGATGTCCGTTGATTTTACAAGATAAAGTGTTTCCTATGGATGTGATCGAGATGCCTTTTTCTGAATATGATGTCATACTGGGCATGGACTAGTTATCTCTTTATCAAGCAGTAATGGACTGTAGAAGGAAAACAATTTCAATTCAACATCCAGAGTATCAATCTATACATATTCAGGGGATTAGACCATCAATTATTCACAATCTGATTTCAGCAACTGTTGCTCAAAAGTTGTTGAAATAGGGTTGTGAGGCAATATTGGCACATGTTGTTGATACTAAATAAAACGAATTGTAGTTGACTGAAATTCCCACTGTAAGAGACTTTCCTGATGTCTTTCCAGATGAATTACCGGGATTACCTCTGATAAGAGAAGTTGAATTCAAGATTGAAACAATACCTGGAACTGAGCCTATTTCAATTCCGCTTTATCGCATGGCACCAACGGAGTTAAAGGAGCTTAAGGAGCAATTACAGGAGTTACTGGACAAGGATGGAATGATGAGGATGTGCATTGATTATCAATAGTTGAACAAGATGACTATCAAGAATCGTTATCCTTTACCCAGAATTAATGATTTATTTGATCAGTTAAAGGGAGCGATTGTCTTTTCTAAGATTGATTTGAGATCAGGTTATCATCAATTGAGAGTTAAGGAGAATAATATTTCGAAGACTGCTTTTCGCACTAGATATGGCCATTATGAATTTTTAGTCATGCCTTTTGGGTTGACTAATGCACCAGCTACTTTTATGGGTCTAATGAATACAGTTCTTAAGGAATATCTTGACCAGTTTGTGGTGGTATTCATTGATGATATTCTCATTTATTCTAGGAATTAAGAAGAGCATGATAGACACCTATGGTTAGTTTTACAACTAATGAGTGAGAAATAACTTTATGGTAAATTGTCCAAATGTTCTTTATAGCTTGATCAAGTTTGTTTCTTGGGACATGTTATTTTTGTTGAGGGTGTTGCTGTTGATCCAAGCAAGATAGAAGTAGTTATCAATTGGCAAGCACTTAAATCTATCACTGAGGTGCATAGTTTTCAGGGATTAGCTGGATATTATTGGTGGTTTATCAAGGGTTTTTCCATGATTACTACACCCTTAACTACACTTCTCCAAAAGGACATTCCTTTTGAGTAGATAGAAAAGTGTCAAAGGAGCTTTGATAGACTTAAGCAATGTTTAACTTAAGCGCCAGTGTTATTCTTGCCTACACCAAGAAAAGATTATATGGTGTATAGTGATACTTCATTCAATGGTCTAGGATGTGTTCTGATGCACGAAAGAAAGGTGATCACATATGCTTCTCGATAACTTAAGCCACATAAACAAAATTATCCAACTCATGATCTCGAATTGGCTGCCATTGTGTTTGCTTTGAAAATATGGCATCATTATCTTTTATGGTGAGAAGTGCTATATTTATACGGATCATAAGAGTTTGAAATATTTGGGAGCATAGAAAGAGTTGAACTTAAGATAGAGGCGATGGCTCGAGTTAATCAAAGATTATGATTGTCTCATTGATTATCATCCTGGGAAGGCTAATTTGGTAGCTGATGCTCTTAGCCAAAAGATTTTTGCTATGCTCCAACAATCGTCATTGATGCTAGTATAGGAGATTCGACAGTTAAATGCTATTTTAATGATGCAAGCAAATTGTATTCTAGCAGAGTTACAGTTACAGGTGAAACCATTACTGACTGAATGAATTAAAGAAGTTGCTCCAAATGATGAAGAATAGCAGAAACAATTGGGAAAAATTCAAGTGGATAATCAAAAGGTTTTCACCTTGGATTCAGAATTGTTGTTGAGGCATAAGGATCGTATTTACATTCCCGCAGATGAAGAATTGAAGAAGCAAATTCTAGATGAAGCTCATAATAGTTTATATTCTTATCATTCAGGAGGTACTAAGATGTACAGAGATTTGAAATTGACCTATTGGTGGATAGGCATGAAACGAGACATTGCTGAATTTATTGTGAAGTGTTTAGTGTGTCAGTGAGTTAAAGCTGAACATCAAGTACCTGTAGGATTGTTACAACCTTTATCTATACTGGAATGGAAATGAGATAGAGTTACAATGGATTTTGTCACAGGATTGCCATTGACACAAGGAAAATATGATGTTGTTTGGGTCATTGTTGATAGATTGACTAAGACAGTACATTTTCTACCTGTTTGGATGGATTACAGTTTGGAATGATTAGCGGAATTGTACATCAAGGAGATAGTCAGACTTCATGGAGTGCCATCATCCATTATTTCTGACAGAGATCCACGATTTACTTCTCGGTTTTGGGGAAGTTTTCAAAGAGCATTAGGTACTAAAGTTCATTTTAGAGCTTGTATGTTAGAATGGGTTGGAAGCTGGGATAGGTACATTCCTCTTATTGAATTCATATACAATAACAATTTCCAATCAAGTATTTAACTGGCATCGTATGAAGCATTATATGGGATACAATGCCGAATACCATTGAATTGGGAGGAAGTTGGTGAACGACAGATGATTGGACTAAATTTAGTTCAACAAGTAGAGGATCAGGTAAAACTGATTAAAGAACGCTTGAAAGCTGCATTTAATCGATATAAGTCTTACATTGATTTGAAATGATGGGATATTAAATATAATGTTAGGGATAAAGTATTTTTAAAGGTGTCTCTATGGAAGAGAATTCTGAGATTTGGTCAGAAAGGGAAATTAAGTCCGAGATTCATTGGCCCATAAGAAGTCTTGGAAAGGATCAGACCATTGGCATATCAATTGGCTTTACCGCCAGAGTTAGAGCGCATTCACAATGTCTTTCATGTATCTATGCTTTAAAGATACAGGTCAGACCTGTCACATGTTATTCCAGTGGAGAACATTGAAGTTCAATCGAACTTGTCTTATAACGAATAACCAATTCAGATTCTGGCGTATGAAACGAAACAATTGAGAAACAAGCAAATTCCATTGGTGAAAGTGTTATGGAATCATCACACGGGATAAGAGGCTACATGGGAAAGAGAGTTCGTAATTAGACAACATGTTATTCCAGTGGAGAACATTGAAGTTCAATCAAACTTGTCTTATAACGAATAACCAATTTAGATTATGGCGTATGAAAGGAAACAATTGAGAAACAAGCAAATTCCATTGGTGAAAGTGTTATAGAATCATCACACAGGATAAGAGGCTACATGGGAAAGAGAGTTCATAATTAGACAACATGTTATTCCAGTGGAGAACATTGAAGTTCAATCGAACTTGTCTTATAATGAATAACCAATTCAGATTATGGTGTATGAAACGAAACAATTGAGAAACAAGCAAATTCCATTGGTGAAAGTGTTATGGAATCATCACACGGGATAAGAGGCTACATGGGAAAGAGAGTTCATAATTAGATAACAGTACCCTCATTTGTTTATAGATAATTGAGGTTAGATTTCAAGGACGAAATCTTAAATTAGGGGGAGTGAATTATCACATCCTTCATTTAGTGGTTCAATTTGCATCCATAAATTAATGTTATGTTATGTTTTATATGTTATTGGTGTGGAAATGATATAAAATGATAATTATGTTGATAAGAATAAGATAAAATTTGAGTTAAAGCTCAACAAAGGAAAGTTTGCATTTTTGCCACAACCCCTAAAACAAACTTTACACGGTACTAAAACGTAGATTTTATGTTATATACATTGAATTTGATTGAATGGTTTTGACCATTGTTCTTGTATTAACTTAAATTAGCTATATGAAAATTTTGGATTAAAATGTATTTATGACATCATAATTAGGTTGTATTTATTTAAGCGAATATCTTACGATGATATTAAGGAATTAGGACATGTAAAGTAAGGATTACTAATGAATTGGTAAATTTTATAATAAATATTAATACTAGGAAGTTTAATTAGAATTTTTCATTTTTTATGATGTCATTAATAGTAGGTAATGATGTCATAACTAAGAATTTTTGAATTTATTGGCTTGGGAAAAATTAAGAGATGGTGTGATAATTATTTTAAGGGTTATTTAAATTTTGATGGGAGTATTAGACAAAAAAATGAAAATGAAATAAAATGAAGTTAATTACTAATAAAAGATTACTATTGGTTTTGAAATAGGGAAATCAGTGGGAATTATTCACGAATCACCCAAGGATATTAATAAAAGAAAGGACATATCAGGTTTGTGCTAGAATTTTTGAAGTCCTCGATCAGTAAATGATCAAAGAGGCAAAGGTTTGGTAAAGCAATAGTATTACAACAATTTATTTTAATTATGCATTTTATATATATCATGAACATAAAGCATTTTACCATAAACATGACATAGCATGACATGGTGACATAAGGAGAAAATGAATATGATCTGATATGAGAAATAGGCTAAATGATTATGTTGGGCACAATGATATACATTCCTACGGGAATAAAATAATATATTATCATGATATAAAAGAAATGGGATTTAAATGAAATGAGCTCATATGTTCAGAATCAAAGTTATGGTATAATGAAAGACCTAGTAAATGCACATTAAATAATATGATGAATAAGGAATAAGAGAGAGAATGCATAGCATAAATGCATTCTCATTAATACGCACTGTTCATATTTCATGACATATGACATACTATGACGTGAATTCATGATGTCAAGACTAAATATTATTTCTGATTGACATTTTATCATGGTCGTGCTAAATAATGCATACCTTTATGACATGATATGAAAATGAAATATGTTGGTTGTTTGACATGTTTGATTTAATAAGTTTTTAGCATCAATAGTTTGTGAAATATAAATTTTTTAATTATACATGACATAACTAGCACCATTGAGTTTATTCTCAGTGTTTGTCAATTGATAAACGCAGGACCAAGCAAAGTTGCAGAAACGAGACCTTAGTAAAGCAGCTGGACATATCAACGCTTTGTTGGTAAATGGTTCAAGTATTTCTTCAGACTTGTATCATTACAAATTATCATGCAACTATTTAAAATCAAGTACTCTGGCAATCAAATAAGTAAGTTTGGCAAAAATTAAAGAAATGTAAAAAAAGAATGTGTGTATGTTGAAACTTTGATGACATAATTATAATGTATAATATGAAACAATAAATGGTTTGAATAAATATGAGCTGCATGTTAGTAATTGGTCTATTTATAATAATAATAATAATAATAATAATATATAAAAAAATATTTTTACGGAATGTATAAGATCCTTTGTAGGATAATTATTGATTTCCTCGGTTAGGAAATTAATAATCATTCTACAGGAGCATGTTACGCAGTCAAAGACGTGACATATTCCTTCCAAATTTTCATTTCATTTGAGCCTTATCATTAAGGTAATAATGATCCTCCATTCACTTGGTCGACACCTTATCTCCATTTCCCCTTTTCATTTGATCTTTCATTCATTTCTCTTTCATTCCTTATCATTTCAAAGCTCTTCTTCTTCTTCTTCCTCCTAAAGGCTGAACCAAAGCTCCCTTAATATGTCTATTTTTCCTCCAAACACATGTTTAAAGTGAGTTTAAGTGTTGAAGCTTAAGTCCAAGATAAGATACCTTTTATTTCTCTTTGCTAAAGAAGAAACCAAAGTGATTTTTCCTTTGAACAAGCAAAACCGCAAGCTTTTCTTCCTCTTTTGTTTTGAATTTTTCAAGTATAAGCAAGGTACTTGAGTGTATGACTAGGTAAGGTCAAAATACTCATGGTTTTCTTTGGTTTCCTCTATGACCAAAACTATTTCTTAGTGATTCTTCATGTTAAAGCCAAAAACATGAAGTTTCATGAGTTTTGGTTAAAAACCAAAACCTATCTTATTGTCTAACTTTGTGTTATGTTTGATCTTCATCTCTAAGATACATGCATGCTTGATTTAAGCATAGATCAAGTCAAAGGAAGTGAATGTAGAAAGATCCATACAAATCTATAGGTAAATCCAAACAGGGAGGGTTAAGTGAAGATTTGAGTTGTTAGGTTTAAAGGTGAGCTTGGCAAGTATAGTTTAAAGTTATAATCAGTTGATAGATGAATTTTTGATGAAGATTAGGTTCTGTCCGAATGGTTTTTGTGTTGTTTGGTTGATTTTAATTGATGTTTTGAAGCTTAGTTGAGTTAGGATTGTAAATATCATTCAATAAAGTGAGTTATGGTTGTATGGGTGTATGTGTCATGGTATTTTCATTTTTTCCAAAGCATTTAAATGGATTTTCTTCATGATTGGTAAGTTTAAAACATAGATTAAAGTGGTTTATAAAAAATAGAAAGTTAAGATTAATTATATGTTGAAAAGTGTTAAGATAAGTACTTTTGATAAATTAAGACTAAATCTTCATTTTTAGCATATAAGACATGAAAATTATAAACTAAGTGATTAAGTTAAAGTATGACTAAGGTATTTACTGTCTTAATTAAGAATAAATAGAGTTTTTTATAAAGAAATAAGGAAAACAAGTGCATATGAAGAAAGATGGGCTTAAGAAATAACTTTTCTATGTTTTAATGAATTTCATGAAGGATTTTGGTCATACAAAGTTTGTGGATTCATATGATTACTAAAATAAGAATATTAAGTATTTAAAAATGAGAATTTTGAAATAAAAAAAAAGAAAATGAATGATGTTTTAATTAAGGAAGTTTAGAAGAAAAAATTTAAGTGTTTAAATGGACCTAAATTAGAGTATAAGGTTATATAGTATAAATGGATTTAAATGATTAATTGTTTAAGCATATCAATGATTTTAAGTAGTTTATTAAATCAATAATATGGTGTTATATGGGAATTATTGTTAGACGGAATATGAGTTAAGATAACAGTAAGGTATAAGCATATGTTAATATAATGATTCTGTTGATTTAGGGTTTATATGATTGATTGAACTAAGTATCTTAAAATATAATATAAGGATTAATGACCATACTTAAGTTAAGAATAAATGAAATATAATCAGGAATTATGTAAGTAAAGATTGATTGATGTTTATACTTAAGTAATGGATTTTTGGTGATATTAAGACACATAACATGAATTATCGTTAAAGGAAGTAATATAAAGTCATATGAAATGATTTCTGGGTATGATTAAATGTTCATAATAGAATTTAAGTGGGAAATGTTACTATTTTAATGATTAACTGGTTTAAAGATAGAATTATAAGAAAGGTTTTCTATAAGGTTGTTTAAGTCTAAATATTGATTGAAATAATTTAAGTTGGTAACTGTTTTCATATTATGTATTGACAGTACTTGGTATTAGTAAAATATAAGTATGATAAATATTGGAGTCTGATTAAAGATATTATTAAATGATCAGAAATAAGATGATGATAGATTAGCATATTAATAAGTAATATATATATTAGTAATTAATGGTTGAGATATTTAATGAATATTAAACAATAGAATTATAGAAAGGTGATATAATTTGATAGTTTAGGATGATAAAATAATATTGATTTTGATGATTGTTTAATAATAATTATGTTGATGTAACAGTTTAATCAAATAAGTTATGAAATTAGGAATAACATAAGGATATAATCACATGAGATGTTACTATTAAATTAAATAACAGAAATGTTTATGATGGAATTTTATTAAGGATTTTTAATAAGTTAAGATTTTCAGGTTATGATTACGTAAGCAAAATGAAGCTGCAAAGAGATATACGATATGTTAATAAGAATTAAAAAGCATAGTTTTCTATGGTATTATATTAATATTAAGTAGATATTAAATATGTTAAAATTTAATTTATGGAAATTCAGTGAGATAATTAAATAGTAGACACAGTTATAGATAATTATATATTTTTTTTCACATCTTTCGGCTGCATAACATGTTCCTATAGAATGATTATTAACTTCCTAACCGAGGAAGTCAATAACTATCCTATAAAGGATTCCATACATTCCGCAAAATTTTTTTTATTATTTATTCATATAACTTGCATTTCAACTCATATTAATTCAAAACATCATTACATCATCAGAGTTATAATATACACCCATTAATATCTTACATCTCTTTAGTTTTGTCAAACTTACTTTATTTAAGTAGTTGCATGATAATTTATAAAGATAGAAGTCTGAAGGAAACTTAAACCATTTACCAACAAACTGTTGATATGTCCAATTGCTTTACTGATGTTATGGTTCTGCGACTTTGCTTGGTCCTGCGTTTATCAATTGACAAACGCTGAGTATAAACTCAATGGTGCTAGTTATAGCATGTAATACAAGTAATCATATAATCCATTAGTTATAACATTTAAAAACTTAAGGCATTTATATTTCATGACATGTTGATGCCAAGTAAACATTATGTCATATAATTCAAAACAGCATGTCTATTTCATTTGTCTATCATGTCATGTATGTATGAATCATTTAGCATGACTATCTTAAAATATGATGAAATTCCAACTATAATAAATATTCAAGTGAAGTTGATATATCATTTAATCTTATCATGAATTCATATCATATTATGTCGTATGTCATGAATTATGAACATTGCATGTTTATGAGAATGCATTTATGCTATGCATTCTCCCTCTTATTCCTTGTTCCATCATTCCATTTAAATGCGCATTTACTGGGTCTTTCACTATAACATAACTTTGATTCTTTACATATGAGCTCATTTAACATCTTGCTTTTCAATTTTATTTCTTTCATATCATGATAACATATTATTTTATTCCAGTAAGAATTTATATCATTATGCCCAGTAGAATCATTTAGTCTTTTTCTCACATCACATCATATTCTTTTTCTCCTTATTTCACTATGTCATGCTATGTCATGTTTATATTGAATGTTTTATGTTCATGATATATATATATATATATATATGATGCATAATTAACTTCAAATTATTATAATAATATAATGCTATTGCATTACCAAACCTTTGCCTCTTTGATCATTTAATGATCGAAGACTTCAAATATACTAGCACAAACCTGGTATATCCTTCCCTTTGTTAATATCCTTGGATGATTCGTGAATATTTTCCACTGATTTACCTATTTCAAAATCAATATTAATCTTTTATTAGTAATTAAATTCATCCTGTATCATTTTTATATTTATATACCACCGAATAAATCAATGTCATTCCTAATGTGTTTTCTTTAGTTTACAGCTTAATATTCACCTTAGTAATAACTTATTTAATTTAAAGTAATTCTATATATTTTTTAATACCATTTGATCAACATTTTCTATTTAATTCATTCATTCCTTTATTCCTAATATGATTTATTCTTTTAATAACTTACCAGTTACTATGTCATTATTAATTCATAAAACTATCATTATCTCATTTCTGTTTATATAATATCATATCATAACTTAAATCAGATTCTAAACTTTAATCTTACCTTATAGTCTTTTAAATCAACTTTATTCCAATAATATCATGAATAATCTTATACTTAGTAATAAATGCTTCTTATCTCTTTT
>CANYBF010372678.1:0-35242 GCA_948192965.1 Dalechampia spathulata
GGGTAAGTGTCATACCCTAACACAATCCCAAAGATACCCGAACGGGTATGAGACTCACAAAGACAAAAAGACCTAAGTGCAACCCTAATTTGAACCCTGAACTGCACCAGGATGAACCAAGATGCCCGTGAGGGCAAAACAATAAGGAGATAGGCTCGATTCATCCCAATCAATCCGACCGATCCAAAATTAGGGTGCGACAAATATCAAAATAGGGGAGATTATTAGCCTTATTGTTTATGAATTTTGATATTAACAAATAATTTATATTTTTATTTGGCATGAATTATATTATTTTAATTGTGTACGGTCATATCATTGATTGACACAAGTATACTCAAAGCCTTTAAATCATTCTAAAGCAGTTAACAATTTTGGCAGAAGGTTTGGTATGAGCGTACCACTCTTCATGTATGGTCATATCACAACCACTACCTAAATTCAAAATTGAGTTTTTAGCATTCATATGGGCATACCATTTGAGCGTATGACCATACGTGACTTTAAGCATAAATTTTTCTGTCTAACTTAAAAAAATTTTAACAAAATTATTTGCATTAAATGCATAGAGTAACAAATTCCTACTGAGAGAGAAGTATATTTAAGGTTAGAAAATCATTCTTTCAAGTAAGTAACTTGATTCTTGAGCTATTATATTCTCTCTTTCTCTCAAATTACTTTCATTCACTTGAATTTAATAATTACTTTACTTTGATTACTTTGAATTGGGTTGGTATGAGCAATTAATTGGATATTGTTGTTATAATTGAGAGTGTTATTTTGTGAGATTGAACTCTATTGTAAAGGATTAAGTGTTAACCTATAAAACACTAGGGTTGGGATTCTTGGTTGAAAAATCCATTTGTGTAATCTTGAAAGATTTTAGTGGAACCCTAAGTTGTTACTTAGGAGAGTGTACATATTGAAATTGTTATACCAAACCACTATAATTTGTGTGTTGCTTACTTGGAATTTCAGTAGATATGATGGTTCATATGAATAACATCTAGGATCATTTACTAAGGAGGTGTTTGTTTTAGCTTATAAGTCGGGCTTATAAGTAAAAAAAAAATTGGGTAGAGGAAGTTGATTATTTTAAGATTTATAAACATCATGCTTTAACATATAATGAATATTATAGATAGTTTTCAATGTTATTGAGTTAAAGGGGCATTTTAATGCTATATTATGGTGATTTTTTTGAAAATAATATTCATGATTAAGATATTCTAAATTTTTATGTGATGGTATAGTAACTAATTGAGTAAGCATCAACATAGATGTTCTTAAACATATCTTACATAGAATTGGATACATGATATGTTTATAAATGATAAGATATTTAAAGCATGATGTATGCTTATGATATTGTTATTATGCATTTATTATATAGCACCACTAAGTGAAATACTTAACGTTCGTCATTTGATGAATGTAGGTTAGAAGACTTTCACAAAGCACTAGTTCAGTAGTACTCACTTTGATGGCAAGGTTTAGATCAGTATAATATTCTTTTATATAATTATGTTATGCAACTAGAGTTATGTGTAAAGACAGTAAATACGTGTATGTATTATGAGTTGTGATATTACTAAATGATATTCTGACATGTAGTATAACAAAGGTTTTACATGCATAAAGTTTATAGAAATTGAAATTAGATTCACATCAGATTCATAAATGCATTATTTGTAAAGAAAAGAGTTTTAAAAAAATTTACATCCTCTTGACTGTGACTTTTCACCCACATGTGCAATTTTGGGTTTTTATTGATTTGGCTCGGTACAGGTTCCCGATGTTGACCTTGATTTACATATATGCTTTTGGATATATGGAGCATGTTACATTTTTCTCATGTAAGGCAGAGTACATAGCATGCAAAATGCTACATGCGTGGCATGTAACACTACATGCTATGCATGTAATGAAAAAAGATGTTTGATAGGGCCCACTTTTTGAGCTAAATCTAACATGCTCCATATAGAATAACATCTTAGAATGTCAAATAATGCTTATTTGACATACGGAGCATGTTACATTTCACTCGTGTAAGGCGGAGCACATAGTGTGCAAAATGCTATATGCGTGGCCTGTAGCACTACATGCTATGCATGTAACGAAAAAAGACGTTTGGTTGACAGCCTTCTCGGGACCCAACTTAACGTGCTCCATATCATATAATGTCTTAGAACATAAAATGATGCTTGTTGGGAATGGGGCACACATCCCGATGTGCCTACAATGGGCCCTATATGATGGGTCAAAACGTTATGTGTGTGGCATGTAGCACTACATACCACACATATAGGCTATATGTTGCACATATAACATTACATGTCACACACATTACTTAAAAATTTTTAAATGCCACATTGCTAATGTGATTTCTCGAACCCTAACACCTTCCACTATAAATATAATACTTGGGTTCATGGAAAATGGTTCAAAAAATTGCTAAAAATGGCCAAACTCTGCCAAAATTCACTCTCAACTTAATTAAACACTTAATTAAGCAATCAATCTAGGTTTTTAGAGACTAATCAACACTAGTTAGGTTCCTAAACACATTTGGATTGAAGATCTAAGAGTTCAACCTACTGTGGTGAGTTAAATACCTATTGTCTCTCCATTTTCTCATGGTTTTTGCTATAGATCTATGATTTTTGGATGATTGGCTTCAATCCTACTTGTTTAGTGATTGCTAATGCTTATTTATAATCAAAACATCTCTTTTCTACCTTAAATCAGCCTAGATCTGACCTGGGTCTCGTGTTTTTGCCCAAAAACTTGATTTTTCTTCTGTTTTCCACACTATATGCGCCACATATAATGCTATGTACGTAGCACATAGCCTATCTGTTGCACATATAGTTGGAGATGCTGTGCATATAGCCTTGAAAAGTTCCAAAAAAATCATAATTTTCTTCCATTTTCACTTATTTCTTCACTTGATATGATGAATCTAGCAACATTAAAGGCTTACCCATGCTTCTAGTGTTCTAGATCTATCAAATATTATCCATATCTGATTAATTTTAGCCTCAAAATTAATTGTTCAAATTAAATGATCATTTGATTTATTTTCTTGCAATTTGAACAATTGTTCATGCTTAAATGATATAACATGTTTTGTTAAAGTTGCTAGGATTTACATATAAATCATATTTTCGTAAAAAAAATTGAACTTTTGATGAAATTTTTTTGCTATATGCATAGCACATAGCACTATATGTGCAGAATGTAGGCTATATGCTATGCATATAGCACTACATCCTGCGTATATAACCTGTAAAATTTCCGAAAAAATGCATTTTTACTTGATTTTAGTCTTGATTTGATGATTCCAGTAATATTTGATGCTTGAAAGTAGCTCTAATGAATTAGATCTATCATAAATTAATCATATTTAATTAATTTTAGCCTCAAAATTAATTTTTTATCGATTAAATGCTTACTTAACTCGTGTATTTATGATTTTTAATAGGATTGGCTTTGGTTGGTTGAGTTACTATCTCCAATTGCTTTTTGTGTGATGTTAGTAACTCCCATTAGATATGCCATGATTGATTGACAATAATTTTACATAAAATTATTTTGATTTATTTAATTTTCATGATCCAACTCGTGTTAATTTGCATGATTGTTGCCATACAATTAATTGAATTTTGGCTCTTAATTTGTGCTTTTATATGGCATATAATTAGTCAAATAAGTCCTAAATTTCATTTGCTACTAACGATTTTATTTATTGATATTGCATTTTTCACTCGTGCATTTTCCGCTCGTGCTACGCGAGGTGGAAATTTTCCCAAGGTGATGGAGATATTACTTAATGTCTCAGATTTTTGTATCGACCAAGATTTTATGTAATAGTATAGCATTATCCCCCATTTGGTGTAATTTAGCTTTAAATTCCCTCTTTTGTTCCCATAATTCCTCAATCCTTTTCACCGACCTTTCGAGAATTTTATTTCATGGATGGTTTTATTATATTTGCTAAAATATATTTACTATTTCATGTCACATGCCATGTCACATGCCACATCAGACACTTTTATGCCATGCTATGCATATGTCATGTCATAATATATATTATCTCATATGCTAATACGATACAAATATGCCAATTCACCATGCCATACATGTTATTTGCCATGTTATATGCCAATATACCATGCAAACTTGCTATGCCACTATTGATCCTGATTTTTCACCCACCTACGATTTCAGGTTTTTATCGATTCGACTTGGTTAAAGTCCCCGATGTCAACCCCGATAGTGCATATATGCCTGTTTGGCTTTCTCTGAGTGTTTTGAGTGTATAGAGCACATTATAGTTGATGGAGCCCACCATGATGTTTGGCGAGGCCGACCACCCTTGCCAACTTTTTCTGAATGCTCTAAGCATACGGAACACATTTCATGTTGCCTACATGAAATAGAGCATATAGCATGTTAAATGCTACGCTTCGGGCATGTAGCCCTACATGCCCGAAATGAGATATATGGTAGGGCCCACCTAGCGAAAGCCAAAGCTACATAATGCCTTAGAATGTTGAGTGCATCTCCGGTGATATATGGCTCACATTACATTTTGCTCGAATGAGCCTGTGCGCATTGCCTTAAAACGCAACATGCGTAGCATGTTACACAATGTGCTACGCATGTTACAAAAATAAGATGTTTAGTGGAGCCCACTTTCGGAACCAAATCTGACATGCTCCGCATAGCACAATGTCTTAGAATGTCAAATAGCACTTATTTGACATATGGCTCATGTTACATTTCGCTCGTACGAGGCAGCATGCATTGTAATGTGCGGAGCATGTTACACAATGTGCTACGTATGTTACAAAAATAAGACGTTTGGTGGGGCCTACTTTAGGGACCAAATCTAACATGCTCCGCATAGCACAATATCTTAGAATGTCAAATGGCACTTATTTGACATATGGCTCATATTACATTTCACTCGTACGAGGCGGAGTGCATTGTAATGTGCGGAGTATGTTACACAATATGCTACGCATGTTACAAAAATAAGATGTTTGGTGGGGCTCACTTTCGGGAACAAATTTAACATGCTCAACATAGCACAATGTCTTAGAATGTCAAATGGCACTTATTTGACATATGGCTCATGTTACATTTCACTCATACGAGGCAGAGTGCATTATAATGTGCGGAGCATGTTACACAATGTGCTACGCAAGTTACAAAAATAAGACGTTTGGTAGGGAGCCTTCCCATGATCAAAACTAAAATGTATCATATCACACAATGTCTTAAAACACAAAATGATGCTCCGTTGATATATGGCACACGTTCCATTGTGACCATGGTGGGCTCCACATGAAGGGCCAAAATGTTAAGTGTGGAGCATGTTACATAACATGCTGTGCACATTCATAATACGTAGCGCACATTCCCTAATGTATGGCGCACATTACCTAAAAATTTTCAAAACCAGACTAAAAATTACAATTTTACCAAACCTTAATTTTGCTCTATAAATATAGAGCTTAAGGTCATCTGAAGGAGGTCCGAAAATTGCTCTAATGCAAGTCAAAACTCTACCAAAATTCTCCCAAAATTAATTAAGCACTTAATTAATTAATTGCTTAGGATTTAGAGACTAATTAACACTATTTAGGCTCCCTAAGCACATTTGGAAGCAAGATCTTGAAGAAAACCTACTGCTCAAAGGTAAATTTTCAATTTTCTTCCATTTTTCTTATGGTTTTTGCATAAAACTTCAAATTTTGGCTTGATCCTTTGATGATTGGCTTCAATCCTGTGTTTTTATTCATTACTCATGTTGTTGGGTAGCCAAAAATGCTGATTTTCGGCTTTGATCTGCCTAGATCCGAGCCGGATTTCACGTTTTTCTCAAAAATGTATGTTTTCCCTCTGTTTTCCAGACAATGTGCACCACACATACCACAATGTGTACCACATATTACATATGTATGGTGCACATTGTCCTATGTGCTATGCACATAGGTCAAAAATTTTCCAGAACATGTAATTTTCCTCGATTTTCACTTCCGATATGACAAATCTAGCTATATTAGGGGCTTTTCCATGCCTCTAGTGTACTGGATCTATCCTAAATCTTCCAGATCTACATTAATTTCAACCTCGAAGTTAATTTTTCAAATTAAATGCTCGTCGCACTCTTAAAAATATGTTTTCTGGCTTCGATCTGCCTAGATCGGAGCCGGATCTTGAGTTTTTACTGAAAAACTTTCATTTTCTTAAATTTTTCATGTAATGTGTGCCACATATACATGAATGTGTGCCACATGTTCCCTATATGTGGTGCACATTAGGTAATGTGCTACACATGATACCTCTAGATTTTCTAGAAAATCAAGTTTTTCTCCTATTTTCTCACCCGATCTGATTTTTCCAGTAGCATTTGAAGCCTTTCTATGCTTCTAGTGTTCTGGATCTTTTATATATTGACCAGACCTAATTAATTTTCACCTTAAAATTAATTATTCAAGTTAAATTCCAATTTACTTGTTTGATTTACAATTCAGAGGTCGATTCGAACTCAAAATAAGGTACTTTCTTTATTAAACTAGCCGTATTTAATCTGTAGATCGAGTTTATACTGATAAATTTGATTTTCTTGTAGATTGGTACCTAATGTGTGCCACACTTTATGTAATGTGCATAGCACATTGCTTACATGCTACGCACATTGCATAACATATTGCGCACATTCCCTGCGTTTTTCATTTTTCAATTGTTTTTCAACCCGAATTGATTTTTCAACCCGATAAATTCACATGATTTGTTGCCAAAAATTACTGGATCTTGACTCTTGGTTCATGATTTCACATAGCATTGGACTAGTCAAATAAATCCTAAATTCATTTACTACTAATGAATTTATTTATGTTTATTTTGCATGATATCCATTCGTGCATTTTCGGCTTGTGCTACCCGAGGCGGAAAAACATCCGGGGAGGAGGGGACATTACTAAACGCCCCAAAATGTTGTATGCATGGAGATTTGTGTAATAAGATAGAATTATTCATTGTTTTGTAATAATTCCCCCTAAAATTCCGTGTGAATCCCCTAATTCCTCGATCCCTTTCATCGGCCTTTATTATTTTTCATTCGTAAATGGTTTATTATATTTGCTATAATATATATGTCATATCATGTCACATACCATGTCACATGCCACATCACACACTACTATGTCATGTTATGCCATAACATAATCATCCCATATGCCAATACAATTTGAATACGCCAACCCGCCAAACAATATGCGTCATTTGCCATGTTATGTGCCTATATACCATGTCATTATGCCATGTCATGTCACATGTCATATTGTATGCAACGACATATGTCATGTTGAAATGCCAATTCACATACACATCACTATGCCATATCATGCATACGCCATGCCATTATACTATGTCATATCATGCATATGGTATGCCATCCACTTCACATGTCATGCATATGCCATGTCATTCATCTCACATGTCATGCATATGCATTGTTATCATGATATTATTATTATGCCATGTCATGCATATAATATGTCATCTTATTATGTCATCACGTCATATGTCATGCATATGCCATGTCATCCAAATGTCATATAGCATTATATGACATTCTACGTGCAACCATGTAATGCTAAATCACATATCGCGTTGTGTTCTTACATATACGCTCGTATGCTTGCCTGCTTAGGACAATTAACTCCAACTATAATGGTAAAATTGATTTTGGAAACTCATAGAAATAGATCTCCGCCACCCGAACCTAATCTCTGAAGGGTTTAACTAGCACTCATGCTATGGGTCGGTTGGACCAATCCGGAACCATCTGGTGGTGACTCCCTTACGACTCTTTTGAGTCCGTATCATTCCTCAAGGTAGCTCCTCGGGAAGGCTGTGCTTTTGCTCCAAGCACGGTCCTTGGTCCATGAGCATCGCAAGCCTCGTTCTAGGCTCCGACAGAAACTGGCGCTCACAGGCCACATGTCATATACCATGTCATATCATATGCTATATCACATGCCATTATACCATGTCATCATACCATATAACATGCTATGTCACATGCCATTATGCCATACCATCATGCTATATCACATGCTACATGCCACATTATATGCCATGTCGCTTGTCACGTCACATGCCATACCATCCACCATGCACATGTCATGTAGAATGCCAATACATACACACATCACTATGCCATGTCATGCATATGCCATGTCATTTTTATTACATCATCATTATGTCATGTCATGCATATGCCATGTCATTTTTATTATGTCATCATGTCACATGTCATACATATGCCATGTCATCCAAATGCCATATAGCATTATATGCCATTCTACATGCAACTATGCTAATAATACATCGCGTTGTGTGCTTACTTTTACAGGCTTGCTTGCTTGCCTGCTTAGAGTAATTAATTTTAAATATAATGGGAAAATTGATCTCGGAAACTCATAGGAATAGATCTTTACCACCTGAACCCATCTCTGAAGGGTTTAACTAGCACTCATGTTATTGGTTGATTGAACCAATCCGGAACCATCCGATGGTAACTCTCTTCCGAATCTTTCAATTTCATATCATTCTTTGAGGTAGCCTCTCAAGAAGTCCACACTTTCATTTTAAGTGCATCCTCAGTCTGTGACCCTCGTAACCCTTGCTCTGAGTGGTGGTAGAAATTGTTCTACTCGCTACCTTCACCACTTGCTGCCTTCAATCTACCTTCACCATTCGCACCATTGTACTAATGATTGTTAATGATTCCTAATGGATAGATGCTAGGTATAAGTCCTATATCGATGATTCCATTTGGTTGGATAGGTTGTGGACATCATGGTGGGGGACCTTAGCCTATTCTTACTAGACTAAAGCCCATGTAATTAACTTACTAACATTCCAAACTAGGACCCTTCATTACATACTATGTGGATGGATGTCCTATCATGTCAATGGACTTGCCCAAACCCAGCTTATTTTCCCTCCCTTGTATTGCTCTACTAAAAGTCAGAATCCTATCATGATTCTATATGGTTGCACAACCTCATGCCTATTCCACGGGCATTTTCTTACCATAACAATATGATCATGCCTGTATTGCTCTACTAAAGGTTAGAATCCTTTCATGATTCTGTATGGTTGCACACCCTCATGCCTATTCCATGGGCATTCTCTTATCATAATAATATGATCATGTCAATATTGCTCTGCTATGGGTCAGAATCCTTTCATGATTCTGTATGGTTTCATAACCTCATGTCTATTCCATGGGCATTCTCTTATCATAACAATATACCTGTATTGCTCTGCTGAGAGTCAGAATCCTTTCACGATTCTATATGGTTGTACACCTCATGCCCATTCCATGGGCATTCTCTTATTATGGCAATATAACTAAGTCAAAATGCTATTAGGTTTTCATCGTAATCCCTTATATAATCGGGCAACGATCATCCCTTTTGTTTACCTTATTAAGAGAATCGTGCTTCGAGTTCCTAGTGTAACTCTGGGCTAGTATCCCACCTAAGAGATATCAAACTAACCAATTCTCATAGAGGTATAAGGGTGGCAGGGAGCACTACTATGTGCTACATGTTCACTAACCATTTTGGTGTTTTCTGTTCAAACACGTATATATGCATACTCATGCAATTTTCTTTAACAAATTTCCTTTTGCAGCCATAATGTTGGATGTTTCCTAATGTAGGCCATGCATACATCCTACATGACACATCATGTGCATCCAACGCATAAACATATTAATCAACTTTATCTTACAGCCATAATGCAGAATGTTTCCTAGCATAGGTCATACATACATCCTACATGCCGCATCATGTACAACACATACAATACCATACGCATACTCATGCATCCATGCTAACTCTCTTTATCATGTATAGACCATGTCAGACTCGTAGCCAACTAGAAATGTCACATCTGCATCAGATGCTCCTTCCAAAGTATTGGATGAAGCTTCACTTACTACAGTTTAGAAGTTCATTGACCAGTTGATGACCAAGCTCTTGAATAATGAATTTAAGACACTCCTACAACAGCAGATCCAGGAGGCTCTCAGTTCTAGAGATTTCATCACCCCACTAGCTCCTATGAAGGATAAGGGGAAGGGAGTTAACTTGTATGATGTCAAGATAGATGATGAGATCTTGCTCCATATGCATGATGTTTGGAAATCTAAGACCTCTGTTTTAGACTAGAAGATAGATTTTAGACTAGAAGATAGAATAACTATAGTCTATCATGAAGACCAAAGGCATGGGGTCTGATCTCGACTTTGATAAGTTCTCTATCCAAGCTATTAAGGGGCTACCTACCAAGTTCAAGCTCCCAGATGTTCCTAAGTACAATAGGGTTAAGGATCCAAAAAATCATCTGAAGACCTACACCATGATGATGAGCACTACAAACCTATCAGATGATCAGATAGTCTGACTCTTCTTCAGCTCACTGGAAGGACCAACGCTGGCCTGGTATCATAATCTCAACAAGGTAACCACGGTTGAGTAGAAGCCTCTCTGTACTACTTTCTGTAAACAATACAGGTTCAAATCCTAATTTGATGTAACTCTAATGGATCTTGAAATGGTTAAGCAGAAAACTAATGAATCCTTCATAGATTAATTTGGCAGGTGGATGGATAAAGCTGTACTGGTCAGACAAAAGCCATCTAAGTCAGATATAATCAACAAGCTTATCATGGGGTCACTGCTACTGTACTAGGGTAAGTTGAAATATTAGACATTCCATACCTTCAAGAACATCTACTCTGTTGGCTAGCGGATTGAGTAAACTGAGGGGAAGAAGAAGGAGCCTTCCTTCCTTAAGCCCAAAGCCACCACATATACTCAAACATAGCAGAAACCCTATTACATCAATGTCTTGCAAACACCAAACCCCATACTCCAAAACACTACCCCATCCCGAAGATTCTCAAATCTTGGAATGCCACTTTCCAAGGTTTTTGGGCGTCTCCTCAAAGCCAAACTCATTAAGCCACTTAAGCTAAATTTCCAAACACCACCCCTAGCCTTGATGGATACAAAAACCTACTACCATTACCACCAGCATCATGGCCACAACACTGATGACTGCCACTCTCTCAGGCGAGACATTCAAGACCTCATTGACTCTAGTGAACTTGAAAATCCTGAGAAATCCAAACCATCAACTAAATAAACCCTTTGCCTAACTACCACAAAGTTAACTGCACTTACATACTCCAATCATGGTTGCTAGAATCCTTGGTTCTTAACTCCTTCTCTCCCTTTGGTAGTGAGGAGATTGTTTGATTATCTACTATTAGCCTTCAGCCCAGTGGTGGGTTTGATATTGGTACCATTAACATATGGTATGATAGTTCAAAGGATGAGTCTACAGTCATTTGGGATTCCTCTAAGTCTGAATTATCACAAGATTAGGCTTCCAAGAAAGGCTAGTCAGCCAAGACTTCCAAGGCAGCTAAACCGATGCCTAAACCGTCCAAACAACAAAGGGGTTAGGTACTAACAAGATGTCCTCTTGAGTTTGCAACATGACTCGTAGCGGTAAGTTGTTCACTCTTCCTAATCTCAATAAGAAACTAAAAGCTTTGAAAAGGCCGACTAAGGCTAGACTCGCCAGGGATGTGGTTGGTCCAAGCAATGTTTCAACCCCACAACCCGCTGATAAGGTTGCTCAGCCTAATAATGCTATCGTCAAGCAGTTGAAGAAAACACAGGCTAATATCAGTATTTGGGACTTGGTGCTATCCTCCCAACAGCATCAATAGGCCGTCATCTAAGTACTCTCAAGCATAAGAATTTTTCCATCTGCCTCAACCTTCAACATGAAAAGTTAGTTGGTAAATTGGGAATTGCAATCTAGCATGATTACTTTCTCCGATGCAGATCTACTGGTCGAGGGTATCCATCATAACAAGGCACTCTTTATTAGAGTACATATCATGAACTTCTTCACTCTGTATGTCATGGTGGATAATGGTTCTGGCATCAATATCTACCCTTTCAAGGTATTGCCTAAGCTTGGGATCTAACTTACGAACTTGAAATCATCCAAGACTATCATCAAGGCTTATGATGAGTTTAAACAGGAGGTCACTAGTGTTTTCACTACTACTGTTATAGTCGGGCCGATCAAATTAGCAGTGGAGTTCATAGTTATCAATATTCTAGTGTTGTCTGCTTTGTTATTTGGCCGACCATGGAAGGTATACCATCCACTTTACACCAAAAGATTAAGTTTCCATATAACAAAAGTGTGGTTACCATTGCAGCTAATGATGAGATTGCTCTAGCCTACATCAGAGAAGATGTTCCTCTCATGACTAGCTTTCATATTGCTACCATTGGAGAGCCTGAATCAAACTTGTACCAACCAAGTTCTGCTATAGAGAAAATGTTACGCAAAATGAACTTTGGGCCTGGTAAGGGTTTGGGCCGATACCAGTAGGGTCTAGTAGAGTTTGACATTCCTACAGTCATGTAGGAGGAGAAATACTGCATTAGGTTCAATCCCTATACTTTAGATAAGCCATAAGAGTGAAAAATGGTTACCTTCATCCAGGGAGAGACTTAACATGACCACTATTTCAAGTTGCCTAATTCGAATGACTTCTTCAAGCAGCAGTTTGCTATCTTTAGTGATGTCTGTGATTTGCCAGCCTTGACAGTTAAACACTTAGCTTTTATCATTTCTTTAATCATTTACCCCTTATTTTTATTAAACCTCTTTCAAAACACGTTTTAAACTTACCATTTTTGTGTAATTTTCCTTCAAGTGATTCAGCTAAATAGGAAAAACATAATACACACACACCCACTCAACACTAACACTTTATTTCATGCCTTTTTACAACTCTAATCAATCTAACCATCAAAATATCAATAAAAAATAATCAAAAACCATATAATATTCTAAATACCATCCGGCCAAAACATAAATCTCATCAAAAATTCATAACTCAAGTGAATCTAATACTAAGCATACTTACTCTTTCTCACCTTAAGTTAAACAAAACAAAACCATACCAAATCTTGTCTCAAACTTGATCTAGTCTTAGATCTATAAAGATCCTCACGTACTTGCTCCTTTTTGCTTGACTTATACCTTCATATACATATGCATGTACAAAAATAATTAGAACAGACATGAAACATAGTGATTCATTAAGAAAAGGTTATGGTTTTTATGAAAAGAACATGTTTTAAGGAGATTTTGGTCAAAAACTTAAAGGTCATGAAGAGTTGGCTTCGATCATCAATTGAAACAAGGAAAAAGAAGAAATATTTAAGCCAAACCTTGCTACATGCATAGGAACCTTGCTTTAGCGTAAGAATCAAAGATAAAGAAGAAGAAGATGAAGTAAACATTCGGTTCCTTTGATGAACTAGCTCCGGTCTTGACTTAAAAGTTTAAGAAATGAAAACTCCTCAACAAAATCTTCAAAATTGAGTATGAAACCAACTTGGAAAGTAAATTTTAGAGAGAAAAGAAGGCATATGAGATGTAAGTTACGGGTTTTGTGCTTTTAAAAATGAAGAAGAAGACATGAAAGAAGATAAGATAAGATAAGAAATGGAAAGAAGAGAAGGAGTTTGTTTCCGCCACAAAGAAGAGATAAGGAGAAATGAGGGAAAATGAGTGGTGTGTGTAGGGAATCCGTAGGGTTTTATATATTTATATGGGATGATACACGTGCACACACTTACACTCAATCCTAACCCCTTAAATACATGTATATACATGTATTTCTTTGAAATACCACCAATAAATGCCTACTTTTCATATAATACCTTTCATTTATACTTAAATACACCTTATTTTAATTATAATACCATCCCTCAATTTTTCCCAAACCAATTTAATTACTATTCCTATTTATGACATCATCATTTAGTATTTATGACATCATCATGTCATAAGATTTAAAATTCTAATTATACTTCTATTATTAATATTAATTATATAATTCACTAATTCATTATTAATTCTTACTTTTACATTTCCTAGTTCCTTAAAATCACCTCAATTTATTCACTTACATCATCATTACCTAATTATGATATCATAATTAATTTTTAATTCAAAATTTTCAAAATTTACATATATCTAATTTAAGTTAATACAAGCATTATGGTCAAAACTATTCAATCAAATTCAATGTTTTTAACATAGAAATCATCATTTTAGTGTCATTTAGGGTCTGTTTCAATGGTTTCGACAAAATTTTCAATTTCCTCTTTTGAGCTTTAAACTCAATTATTATCATATACTTATCAACATAATCATAATTTGATATCATTTTCACACCAATAACATATAAAACACAACATAACATCAATTTATGAATGAACAATGAACCATTAAATTCAGGATGTGATAACTCACTCCCCCTAATATAGGATTTCATCCCCGAAATCTAGTCTCAATTATCTATAAACAAGTGGGGAAACTGTTGTCTAATTATAAACTCTCTTTCCCATGTAGCTTCTTACCCTGTGTGATGATTCCACAGTACTTTTACCAATGGAATCTATTTGTTTTTCAGTTGTTTTGTTTTGTGCGCCAGAATTTTAATTGGTTCTTCATTACAGGATAAATCTAACTGAACTTCAATGTTTTCCATTGGAATAACATGTGACGGGTCTAACCTGTATCTTTGAAGCATACATACATGGAAAACATTATGGATACGCTCTAACTCTGGTGGTAAAGCCAAATGATACGCCAGTGGTCCAATCCTTTCCAACACTTCATATGGGCCAATAAATCTCAGACTTAACTTCCCTTTCTGACCAAATCTTAGAATTCTCTTCCATGGAGATACTTTCAAAAATACCTTGTCCCCAACATTGTATTCAATATTCCATCATTTCAAATTAATGTATGATTTCTACCGATCTGATGCAGCTTTCAACCGTTCTTTAATCAATTTCATCTAATCCTCTGCTTGTTGGATTAAATCTGGTCCAATCATCTGTTGTTAGCCAACTTCATCCTAATTCATTGGTATTCTGCATCATCTCCCATATAGTGCTTCATATGGTGCCATTTGAATGTTCGATTGGAAATTGTTATTGTATATGAATTCAATGAGAGGAATATACTTGTCCCAGCTTCCGACCCATTCCAGCACATAAGCTCTTAACATATCCTCTAGAATCTAAATGATTCGTTTTGATTGTCCATCTGTTTGAGGATGAAATACCATACTAAAATGAACTTTAGTATCTAAAGCTCTTTGAAAACTTAACCAGAAATGATAAGTAAACCATGGATCTCTATCAAAAATAATGGATGATGGCACTCCATGAAGTCTCACTGTCTCCCTAATGTACAGTTTAGCTAGTCGTTCCAGACTATAATCCATACGAATAGGTATAAAATATGTCGTCTTGGTCAATCTATCGACAATCACCCATACAACATCATGTTTACCTTGTGTTATAGGCAATCCCATGACAAAATCCATCGTCACTCTATCCCATTTTCATTCAAAATAAACAAATCTTGCAATAATCCTGCTGGCACTTGATGTTCAGCTTTAACTTGTTGACACACTAGACATTTAGAGATGAATTCTACAATATCTCGCTTCATGCCTACCCACCAATAGGATAGCTTCAAATCTATATACATCTTAGTACCTCTTGGATGATATGAATACAAACTATTATGAGCTTCATCCAGAATATGCCTCTTTAACTCCTCATCAGTTGGAATGTAGATACGATCTTTATGCCTTAACAAACCTTCTGAATCCAAGGTAAAAATCTTCTGGTTACCTAATTGAATCTTTCCCATTTGCTTTTGATATTCTTCATCTTTTTGAGCAACCTCTTTGATTTGTTCAGTCAGCAATGGTTTTACCTGTAACTGTAAGTCTGCTACAATACAATCTGCTTGCACCATCAAAAGAGCATTTAATCGTCGAATCTCCTGCACTAACATCAATGATGACTGTTGTAGCATAGCAAAATTCTTTTGGCTAAGAGCATCAGCTACCAGATTAGCCTTGCTAGGATGATAATCAATAAGACAATCATAGTCTTTAATTAATTCAAGCCATCGCCTCTGTCTTAAGTTCAACTCCTTCTGTATTCCCAAGTATTTCAAACTCTTATGATCTGTATAGATATAGCACTTCTCACCATAAAGATAATGATGCCATATTTTCAAAGTAAACATAATGGCAGCCAATTCTAGATCATAAGTTGGATGATTCCGCTCATGCGGTTTAAGTTATCGAGAAGCATATGCGATCACCTTTCTTTCTTGCATTAGAACACATCCTAGACCATTGAGTGAAGCATCACTATATACCATATAATCTTTCCCCGGTGTAGGCAAAATTAGAACTGGTGCTTGAGTTAAACACTGTTTCAACTTATCAAAGCTCTTTTGACACTTCTCTGTCCACTCAAAAGGAACATTTTTTCGAAGAAGTGTAGTTAAGGGTGTAGCAATCATAGAAAAACCCTTGACAAATCACCTGTAATATCCTGCTTAACCAAGGAAACTACGTACCTTAGTAACAGATTTAGATGCTTGCCAATTAACAACTACTTCGATCTTACTAGGATCAACTGCAATGCCTTCCGCTGAAATTACATGACCTAAGAAACAAACTTAGTCAAGCCAGAAAGAACGTTTAGACAACTTGCCATATAACTGTTTCTCCATCATCAGTTGTAATACTAAACATAAATGCCTATCATGTTCTATTTGATCTTGAGAATAAACAAGAATATCATCAATAAACACCATAACAAACTGATCAAGATATTCCTTAAGAACTGTGTTCATTAAAGCCATAAAAGTAGTCGGTGCATTAGTCAACCTAAAAGGCATGACTAGGAATTCATAATGACCGTATCTCATGCGAAAAGCAGTCTTCAAAATGCTATTCTCCTTAACTCTCAATTAGTGATAACCCGATCTTAAATCAATCTTGGAAAAGATAGTTGCTCCCTTTAATTGATCAAACAAATCATCAATTCGAGGTAAAGGATAGCGATTCTTGATGGTCACCTTGTTCAGCTATCGATAGGCAATACACATCTGTATTGTTCCATCCTTCTTCTTTACAAATAAAATAGGTGCTCCCCAAGGTGATACACTCAAGCGTATGAATCCTTTGTCCAACAACTCTTGTAATTGCTCCTTAAGCTCCTTTAACTCTGTTGGTGCCATGCGATAAGGAGGAATTGATATAGGCTCTGTTCCAGGTATCATCTCGATTTCAAACTCCACTACCCTTACTAGAGGTATTCCCGGTAATTCATCTGGAAACACATCAGGAAAGTCGCTTACAGTAGGAATTTCTATCAACTGCAATCCCTTCTATTTAGTATCAATAACATGTGTCAATATCACCTCACAACCCTGTTTCAATAACTTTTGAGCAATGGTTACTAAAATCAGACTGTGAACAATTAATAGCCTTATCCCCTGAATATATATAGTTTGATACTCCGGATGTTGAAATGAAATTGTTTTCCTTTGACAATCCATCACTGCTTGATAAAAAGATAGTCAATCCATGCCTAGTATGATATCATATTCAGAAAAAGGCATCTCGATCATATTCGTAGAAAAAACTTTATCTTGTAAAATTAGCAGACATCTACGATAAATTTTGTTCACCACTGCAGTTTTCCCTAATCGACTAACGACTACCATATCATACCCCAATCTCTCACTAGTGGTGTCTAGTAAATATGCAACCCTAGTGTTAATGAATGAATGACTAAAACTAGGGTCAAATAACACAAGAACAACATGATTAAGGATATGAAAATTACCGATCACCATATCAGTAGCTTGTAGTTCTTCTCTAGGCTGTAAATGATATACCCTTGCAGGAGCCTCCATGTTCTGGTTTACTAAGATTGGATTACTCATCCGAATAGTTAAGTTGCCTGAACACTCTTCCAGTACGCTCCAGCCATATTTCTGCCACATAAGGATCAGTGGTTCCAGTAAAATCAATGGCTCCATAAGATCTCACCTTCTTAAAATAACGTTCCTCCTTTCTGCTAGGAAGAACCTCAATAGGAACTTGCTAAGTTTGTCCCTGATCATTGTGACGCAATTGAGTGTATTGAGTAGCCACCGTATCCACTCTTGCAACATTAGACTATCCGACTGACATTGTACGGTCGAATTATCCCTCTTGCACACTTTGCTCTCGGTCACCTCTTACTTAAATACTGGTATTAAAGGTGCCTTCATTTGAGGTAAAGTTATCTTCACCCTCACCCATTATGACAGCTCGATCAGACATGATTTTTGAGAGATGTCCTAAAATAAACAATCTTTATTAGCAGCATGAACAACAAACTTCTTAATCATGCAACTTAACTTTGGCAATAAATATTATTTTTATTTATTACACGAGCTATTTAACCATAGCTCTGATACCAACCAAACATGTCACATCTTTTGGTTGCGTAACACACTCCCGTAGAATGATTATTAACTTCCTAACCGAGGAAGTCAATAATTATCCTACAAAGGATTCTATACATTTCGTAAATAATTTTTTTTATATACATATAACTTGCATGCAAACTCATATTAATCCAAAATATTTATTATCTTAGGTTATAAAATAATATCATAATTATGTCATCACGTCATCAGAGTTTTAATATACACACACATTAATATTTTACATATCTTTAGTTTTGCCAGAGTACAGTATTTAAGTAGTTGCACGATAATTTATAAAGATAGAAGTCTGAAGGAAACTTAAACCATTTACCAACAAACTGTTGATATGTCCAGCTGCTTACTGAGGTTCTTGTTCTGCGACTTTGGTTGATCTTACGTTTATCAATTGATAAACGTTGAGTATAAACTCAGTGGTGCTAGTTATAGCATATAATCATATAATCAAAAAACAACATGTCCATTTCATTTGCATTCAATAACATATATGTATGAGTCATTAGCATGACTATCTTAACATATGATAAAATTCCAACCATAATAAATATTCAAATGAAGTTAATATATCGTTTAATCATACCATCATTTTGTATTGTATGTCATGAATAATAAACAGTGTGTTTATGAGAATGCATTTATGCTATGCATTCTCCCTCTTATTTCTCGATCCATCATTTCATTTAAATGTGCATTTACTGGGTCTTTCATTATATCATAACTTTGATTCTTTACATATGAGCTCATTTAATGTTACACCCGCACTAGAGACCCTAGGAGTTATGCATATATGCGTAGATGAATGGTAGGGTTGCATGAGTGTATGTTATGTATATGAATGTGGATGAATGTATATTAATGGTTATGTTTGCGATTATATCTGTGAATGTGAACTGAAATGCATATGTCTATTTGCTTTCTTAGTGAGTCGTCGCCTTATTGGGAAGCATGCCTTCTCGGTTGGATGAGGGACGACGAGTATATGAGGTTTAGGTATGAGTTTGAAGTGTTGTTAGGTCAGAACGGATGATTGTAGCAGTTACTAAGGAGATTAGGCTTGCCAAGAGGAATAGGGTGGCCTTTAGGTAGTGGTATGGGCATACGACATCACCATACGGTCGTACGAGACAGGGGACTACAGGGATTTTAGGTCCTGGAGGGCGTACGGGCGTACCAAAGGGTGGTACGACCGAACGCCAACTCGCAGGAATTTGGGTTTGTCAGTAAAATCGAGGACGTACGGGCGTACCAAATGGGGTACGAGCGTACCGTTGCTCGTAGGAATTGTGTGCATCAAAAGTTTTAGCTATGTACGGGCGTACCAAGATCCGTACGGCCATACGCGACTTAAGTTTGACTTTTTAAGGGTTATGACTGAACGTATTTTCCTTAGTTTATTCCCTTTTCTTAAGTTAAAACCCTTCCTAAACCCTATCAAATACTCCACCTAGCGTACCTAAGCCTTCCAAACGTACGAGAGCGTGGAATAGAAGCTAGAAACGATTAGAGACAAGATCACCGGCTTACGATAGAAGTAGCTTGATTGTCAAGTTTATGCTAGCTTTATGCTTTTAGCCACCTTTGGCTTATTTCTGTTGCCTTAGGACTTAAACTAAGTCTAGGCTTATATTTCTACTTCGTATCCTATTCCTTGATGTGTGCTACGTGGATGCTTATTATTCTGATGCTTGGATTGATGTTTCCTTTGCTTGATTATATGATGAATGGTCCAAGCTTATTTATATGCGATGAATTATGCGTAATGACATGCTGACATGCATGGAGATAAATGATGAATGGAGGAAGAGAGAGAAAAGAAAGTGAGTAATAAGGGCAGAGCTCAGCTCTGGGTATACTGGGTCAATATATAATGATGGAATTCCTACGGGAATTATTAGATAAGGAACCTCCCGAGAAGCGAGATGAGTCTCGAGACCTACAGTAGGATTGAGTGCAGAGCACTCCACAGTTATATGGCCTCCTACGGGAGATGAGTACCGGTACCTATCGGGACCCAGTATGTGCGAAAGGAATGTGCACAATTACAGGAAAACAAGAGCGAATGAGTGAAAGAAGGATGAGGGAGATTGCCAGGGGCAATTGCATTGCATTGCATACGATGTTCTGATACGATGTTATGATGATTTGCTATATAATGCGTGATTGTTTATATGTGTTTCTAGCACCACTGGGTTATCTCAGCGTTTGTCATTTGATGAACGTAGGTTCAGAGCCCTCGGGCGAGCGTACAGAGAAGGAATAGAGGCCATCAGCTGAGACAGACGGATCTCGACTTGGTACGGGACTTCTAGGTATACTCCGGCTCCTTTTGGCTGTGCAGTTAGAGTGGCAGTAGTTGTACATTAGTTGTTTAGCTTTGGTGGTGTTATGTATGTACTCACTTATGTGTATGAATCATAACAGGTTTTGTTATATCAGTATTGGAATGGCCTGTTATTGTTTATGGCTTGAGTGTATGTTAAATTATCCAGGGATTATTTGCATATCACGATGTTTTGTCACACTACCACCATTAAGCTTAGAGGCGTGTCCCCATACGACGTTTTCATGATGCATCCCTTGTAGTATAGGCATCGGTCTTCTTCTGGGGGCCGCTGTCTGTGCTACGGGAGCATGTCCTCCTGGGTATGGGCCGGGTGTGACATTTAACATCTTGCTTTTCAATTTTATTTCTTTCATATCATATTAACATATTATTTTATTCCCGTAGGAATTATATATCATTGTTCCCAGTATAATCATTTAGCCTTTTTCTCATATCACATCATATTCTTTTTCTCCTTATTTCACCATGTCATGCTATGTCATGTTTATGTTGAATGCTTTATGTTAATGATATATATATATGATGCATAATTAAATTCAATTTGTTGTAATGCTATTGCATTACCAAACCTTTGCCTCTTTGATCATTTAATGATCAAGGACTTCAAACATTCTAGCAAAAACTTAATATGTCCTTCCCTTTGTTAATATCCTTGGGTGATTCGTGAATATTTTCCACTGATTTACCTATTTCAAAATCAATATTAATATTTTATTAGTAATTAAATTCACCCTTTATCATTTTTATATTTATAAACTACTGAATAAATCAATATCATTCCTAATGTATTTCCTTTAGTTTACTACTTAATATTCACCTTAGTAATAACTTATTTAATTTAAAGTCATTCTATTTTATTTTATTCATTCCTTTATTTCTAATATGAGTTATTTTTTTTAATAACTTAATAATTACTATGTCGTTATTAATTCATAAAACTATCATCACCTTATTTCTATTTATATAATATCATATTATAACTTAAATCAGATCCTAAATTTTAATCTTACCTTATAGTCTTTTAAATCAACTTTATTCCAATAATATCATGAATAATCTCATACTTAGTAATAAATGCTTCTTATCTCTTTTCTATACTTGAACTAAAATAAGACAATTAATAACATCTATATACTTCCTTATAACATCTTGGTTAATATATTTATTATATTATTAATCAATCTTATATTATCATATAAATAAATCATTTATTAATGTTAATATTCATCTCATCATGTCATTATTAAAGAATTTATATAATTATCCATAGTTGTGTCTATAATTATTTCACCTAAGTAAACATATTTAATATTTACTTAATATTAATATAATACTACTCAAAACTATGCTTATTTATTCTTATAAACATATTGTATAACTCTTTATGATTTTATTTTACTTAAATAATCATAACCTTAGGATCTCAAATTATCAAAACTCTTTAATTTAAATTTTCATTATAATATTTTTGTTATTTACTTTTTATAATAACACCTCATATTATTATTTTCTTATATTAGTCTTAATTTCATAATTTATTTAATTAAATTGTTATATCATCATAATTGTTATTAAACAATCACTCACATCAAATATTACTTATTCATCTTAAACTGTTAAATTATATCAATTAGTATTTAAACTTAAACAACCGTATAGAAAATCTTTTCATAATTTTGTCTTTAAACTAGTTAATCATTAAAGCAGTAATATTACCCCACTTCAATTCTGTTATTAATGTCTAATCACACCCAGAACTAATTTCATTTAACTTAATATTACCAAGTCCAGTACTTAAACATAACCATTAATCAACCTTTACTTATATAATTCTTGATTGTATTTCATTTATTTATAACTTAAATATAGCCATTAATCCTTATATTATATGTTAAAATACTTAATTCATTCAACCATATAAATCCCAAATCAACAGAATTAGTATATTAACATATGCTCAAACTTTACTGTTATCTTTAATTTTCGTCCAATAAATTTCAATCTTAACTAAAATCATCATATTTTATTTATATATAATCTCATATTAATATTTAATTTACTATTTCAAATTTTACCATTTAAAACCTTAATCTCAAACAAAATTCATTTTAATATATTCCTTTTTCTTAATATTTCACTTCTGTCAATAAATTGCTTAAATAACCATTACAGAACACTCATAATTCACCTCATAAAACTCCTTATGCATATTTACCATATTTGCAAATCCTTTAAATTCTAAGTTATAATTTATCAACACTTATTAGTATACTTTAAATCTTACTTCATTATATTTTGTAATATAATCAACATCCTTATTATTATTTTTTTAACCAGAATGTACTATTTTATTATGACTTCTATAAACTTTCAAAAATTCATTTATAATACCTATTTTAATTTCGATATAAGTCCATAGAAGTTTCATAACCGTATGCCTTTTTTTTTAATTCCACTTAATGTCTTAACATCAAATCATAAGTTAAATCTCATTAATCTTGCTTATCCTAATTTCTTTTATCATATGACTTCCATTTTTCTTTCATGCTTAATCTAATTAATTAAATAAAACTTAATAGAATCATATTTTTTTTATAGTTCTTAACTTAAAAATACTTAGAATGAAGATTTTACTTTAAATTATCGATTTTCGCTAGTTAAACACTTAGCTTTTATCATTTCCTTAATCATTTACCCCTTATTTTTCTTAAACCTCTTTAAAAACACATTTTAGACTTACCATTTTTGTGTAATTTTCCTTCAAGTGATTCGGCTAAATAGGAAAACATAATACACACACACCCACTCAACACTAACACTTTATTTCATGCCTTTTTATAACTCTAATCAATCTAACCATCATAATATCAACAAAAACTAATCAAAAACCATCTAATATTCTAAATACCATCCGGCCAAAACATAAATCTCATCAAAAATTTATAACTCAAGTGAATCTAATACTAAGCATACTTACTCCTTCTTACCTTAAGTTAAATAAAACAAAACCGCACCAAATTTTGTCTCAAACCTGATCTAGTCTTAGATCTATAAAGATCCTCACGTACTTGCTCCTTTTTTCTTGACTTATACCATGTATAAAAATAATTAAAACAGATATGAAACATAGTGATTCATTAAGAAAAGGTTACGATTTTTATGAAAAGAATATGTTTTAAGGAGATTTCGGTCAAAAACTTAAAGGTCATGAAGAGTTGGCTTTGATCGTCAATTGAAACAAGGAAAAAGAAGAAATATTTAAGCTAAACCTTGCTGCATGCATAGGAACCTTGCTTTAGCATAAGAATCAAAGATAAAGAAGAAGAAGATGAAGTAAACATTTGGTTCCTTTGATGAACTAGCTCCGGTCTTGACTTAAAAGTTGAAGAAATGAAATCTCCTCAACAAAATCTTCAAAATTGAGTATGAAACCAACTTGGAAAGTAAATTTTAGAGAGAAAAGAAGGCATATAAGATGTAAGTTACAGGTTTTGTGCTTTTAAAAATGAAGAAGAAGGCATGAAAGAAGATAAGATAAGATAAGAAATGGAAAGAAGAGAAGGAGTTTGTTTCCGCCACAAAGAAGAGATAAGAAGAAATGAGGGAAAATGAGTGGTGTGTGTAGGGAATCTGTAGGGTTTTATGTATTTATATGGGAGGATACACGTGCACACACTTACACTCAATCCTAACCCCTTAAATACATGTATATACATGTATTTCTTTGAAATACCACCAATAAATGCCTAATTTTCATATAATACCTTCCATTTATACTTAAATACACTTTATTTTAATTATAATACCATCCCTCAATTTTTCCCAAACCAATTTAATTAATATTCCTATTTATGATATCATCATTTAGTATTTATGACATCATCATGTCATAAAATTTAAAATTCTAATTATACTTCTATTATTAATATTAATTATATAATTCACTAATTCATTATTAATTCTTACTTTTACATTTCCTAATTCCTTAAAATCACCTCAATTCATTCACTTACATCATCATTACCTAATTATGACATCATAATTAATTTTTAATTCAAAATTTTCAAATTTTGTATATGTCTAATTTAAGTTAATACAAGCATTATGGTCAAAACCATTCAATCAAATTCAATGTTTTCAACATAGAAATCATTATTTTAGTGTCGTTTAGGGTCCATTTTAGTGGTTTCGGCAAAATTTTCAATTTCCTCTTTTTAGCTTTAAACTCAATTCTTATCATATACTTATCAACATAATCATAATTTGATATCATTTTCACACCAATAACATATAAAACACAACATAACATCAATTTATGAGTGCACAATGAACCATTAAATTCAGGATGTGACAATAACAAAGGTTTTACATGCATAAAGTTCATAGAAATTGAAATTACATTCACATCAGATTCATAAATGCATTATTTACTAAGACAAGAGTTTTAAAAAAATTAAAAAAAATTTACATCCCTTGTAAGATAATCAATGGTTTCCATTTATTCGAAGATTATTCATCATTCTATGGGAGCATGTCATACCGTGAGGGGTGTTACAATACCCCTATAAAGTAATTAATAAATCACATATCATTTGGAATATATTAATCAACCTACAAAGAAAGTAATTAATGAAATATACCTTCATATGTTTGCAACATATTTTTAGTACATGTATCATTTGGACTTGTCATGTCACACCCTAACCAGTGTAGTATGCTCCCGTAGCGTAATTATCAACTCTTTGAGTTAGAAAATCAATAATCACCCTACAAGGGACATGTAGAATTAACCTGTTATAGCAATTTTTTTTATAAAATATATACTCTGGTGCATATCTATAATTAATTAGTAGTCACATCTAATTGTATTTTACTATACAATAAATATTTATTTTATTTCATTAGCAATTTACTTCGATCATACATTTAAACAACAACTCATATAATATTTTATTTTTCATTTACAAAATATCCTTGATGATACCATTATAATATACATTGTTATATAACATAACAGTTTTTATGTTATAATTGACTTTACTGTCAAAATATTATAAAAGAGAGTTGCATGTAAATCGAAGTCATAGGAGTCTGTCTCGAAGTTCAGGTTCTCTACCAAAAAGTTATTATTCCTCTGAATTAGCTGTTGACCATTAATCATTGTGCTCTTTAGTATCACTAATGTCTGTGTTCATTAATTGATAAACGCTGAGAATAATCTCAGTGGTGCTAATAAAAGAAATAATCATAAACAATTTATCAATCGTATAACATTGTAACAATAATCATTTCAATATAATCAAATCATCTTAAATAAAATATCATTTTGGACGATCGTATTCGATCTATTGAATAATATTATTACCTATTTTTTTAATTCCAATATTCATCTATAACATGTAACGTATAACCATCATTCATTTTAGATATATTTCAATATCACTTCTAATAATCATTTGTAACCTTATACATTATGATCCCATCAATAAATATGGAATATGTCTTTTTGAGAATACAATCATGAATTGCAATCTCCCTCTGCTTTCTTTGTATCATCCATCAAAATGCATCACGTACAACATCCAATCATTATGCATAATTTCCCATACTAGGTCCATTGTACTGGCACCTCTCATTTCTATAGGAATATCTCATTATCTACATTCCAACAAACGAAACCCATCATTTCTCTTTGATTAGATATAGGAATCCAATTATGTGACCCATTACATATCATCATCATTCTTTGTTCAATTTCATACTTATGCCTCCCTTATACCTGTATGTTTTTCCATGTCATGTTTCATGCAGAAATGCACGTATGCATATGACATGGTATATGAATATATGGATTATAATATCATAAATAATAATTAAATTGTATCATATTATTTTATAGTTAATTTCTATTAAAAAGACCATTTAGCGGTCGATGGACCTAGCATAAACCTGCTATCACTTTTCCCTTATCTAAATTCCTTCGTGGTGGTTATGAATCGTCTTTCGAACGACCTATATCATTTATCAAATATTCACTTCTAAATAAAAAATCAATCATAAATATTAATCATCATCATCATTATACATTGCCATAATTGCATTTCATTCAATTATACAATTTATCACACTTTGGACATTCACAAACATCATTTAATCGATATCCAAGCATCGAATCAATATACACATTATATATGTATATAATTCAAAGGAATATTCAATTAATATTGTGAAATTTCAAGTAATTGCATATTGACAATATTACTTTTCATTTAATTATTTATGTGAATTTCATTTTAATATCATTTTCATATTGTGGCATCTTAAATTTATATCTTATATATATATAGTGATTTTTCCTTTAAATAGTTATGTTTAATCATCCACTCATGTATATTAATCACCTTGTGCAAGCCTTTTGACTATGTAAATGATTTTAGAACAGAATAAATCTTATATCAATGAAAAATAGATTCAAAGATCTTTCCAACGATATATTATATGTTAAAAAATTCAATCGTTAAGTTACTCAATGCAAGCAATTAAAACAGGTTATTACATTGCATATACTCACTCGACTAAAAGAAACAGTTCATCTTGCATGTAAATTTTGGTCTTGCAAATCATCATAAAATAGAAAAATCATTATACCATTAAAAAAATAGACTTAAATAGCTTTCTAACGGTCATTTGTTAAGGTATACAATGCAAATATTTAAAACAGGTCATCATATTAGGCATATAAATATGCTGCTTATAGGAATAGTTTTTTTTGTGAATTTTTAAGCTAAACAAATGACCTCAGATTAAAATAAGTCTTATACCATTGGAAACTAGACTTAAAGAACTTTCTAACCATATATTACACTCCTAAAAACTCAAATATTAAGATAGTTAAAATATAATTACCGCAAGCCCCTTAATTATACCCTTAACATGCATGACAATTACATTCCAACTTGTGCAATTTTTATCCCCATCATAAACAACTCCTAAAATCACAACCCATATATAAATCTCATTTCCTATGATGGAAATATAACTAAAAGATTCAATTTTACAAAAAGGCATACACAACTCCCAATATGCCCAAAGTTACATACACATGCATTAATTCACAATCAAGCTTCTTCCAAGAACTTCCATGTACAAACCCCTTCAAATATGACCCAAACCTTATGCATCATTGACAACATAATTACACAAAATACCACTAAATATATTATGCATTTATGCCAAGTCATTTAAGGTAGCTTAAAAGCATAAAAACATGTAATATGCCAAGATATAAGTAACATCCCTAAAATAAGCCTACATGTTGCCCTTACATGAAAATTGAGCCTCCTCAAGCCCCTAACCTTCATGAATTGACCTCCAAATTAAGCATGCCATATACCAAAATAAAATAGACTCAGTAGGATTTAATTCAAGTTATAGCATGCAAATTAAGTCATTCATTAAGGCTATAAAACTGGAAAAGTTGTAAGCCTTGAATTATGTATCCCAATTTAAACCATTTTGCTTACATTAGCTATACTTACATGAAACTCATAATACTCATGCTTAAACTTCTATAACTTCTTACCATTACATCTTATGGAATAGGATATATTAATATATTAAGTTTCATATATTAATTTGCATGCAAACAGTCCCTACATGCTAATGTTTTACATATTACACACTTAAAGGCACAATTTCAGCTTACCACTAACTTGCACAATTTTTACCTATTTATCTAACAATCCAAAAATTCCAATTTTATGATAAAACAATAGCTTAATATCATAATAATATCTCTTAGAATCATTTTTGAAAATATCCTACCACAACCTTATGAAATACACATTTTAGCATAATAATAGTAAATTTGTCTTTTATTGAACTTCAAGCATTTATAACTCATTCTAAGCTCTTCTTATCAGCTTCAAAACATGCCATAAATCATACCATTCTTAACTCACACATTCATTCTCATGTTATACATGTTTTTAACTCCATTTAAATAACATAGAATACTCATACAAAACCATAAAGACAAGTTATACAAATTTCCTTCAAATTACTATGCTTGTTGCCCCTATCTTCTTATGTTGACTTGTTATCACATAAACTTATTATGCATAGCCAAAAAAATCATTCTAACATCATTATAACATCTTAATATATCTTACTTTAAAAAGGAAATAATTAATTTTTCATATAAACTCCTTAAACCATCTAAAGGCTGAATACATTGAATAGAAGGCAGCATACACTAATTCAACTTCCATTACATAAATTTCATTTTCTAACTACTTTTTCATGCTATTCATCATCTCAAACCAATTTAAACAAATTAATTCACTCCTTAAGGAAGCAAATACATGATCGTACACAAGAAGCATGAGTTAGGGTTCATCACTTATTATACAACAAAACTCAAGGTGTATGAAATTACATCCATAAATTTAGTTCATTTTAGCTTCTTCTCCATTTTTCTCTCCATCAATCAATTGAAATTCATCCATTCATATAAAACCCTCATTAACTCATCCCTAACACATCCCTTCAAGAAATAAACAAAGAAACATAGAAGAAGAAAGAAAAGTATGCATATAATACTCAAAAATTACCTTAAAACCCAATTTCTCATAAATTTCTTACCTTAAATGCCTTTTTCTTCCATATGTAAAGGATTTAAGGAAGAGAAGAAGAATATGGCATATGAAGAAGAGGAGTTATCAAGAAACCTACTTTTCATGCCATAATAGATTAAAATACTAATAGCCTCCATTTTTAACAATTTAATTCTATTAACCAATGATATAAAGACATTTGACAACTTATATATTCATTTTCTTATTTAATTTTAATTATTGTATTTATATTATACTTAGTATTTATATTTTCCATGGTATTTCTTTTTTTTTTCTTTGTATTTAAATTAATCATAGCCATTATTTTTGACTTATATAAAACATAAGTCAATCATATGAAGATACTTGGCATAATTTTTATTTATTTACTTATTCTTCTTATCTTCTTATTATTTAATATTCATTTTTACATAATATTTAATCATAGCATACATTATCATCAAAAACATACATTCCATACACAAAATATATTTTCATTAAATAGCCTTATCATTTTAGTAAATTTCATTTATGTCCTCATTTCATATTGAATTCACCATTAATTTCAATGATTCTTAAACTTACACTTAGGCATTTTAACTTATATTTTAACATATAATAACATGCAAAACATGTCAAGACATATCATAGTTCATATAAATTCCATCATAAAACATCATTTAACTAAGCATTCATCTTATAAATCATAAAAGCCATTTTTCCTAATTGCTTCAATTAAGCATATTAAGCACTTTCTATATAATATATACCTTTGAAATGCAGTTCCTTAATCATCTTTACATAATTTCTCATCATTAACCTTTACCTTCCATTTCATACATTAATTCCCTATAAAACATACTTTATTAAATTCATCACACATACAAACAATGTATTAAAAATATGTTAAATGTGTGTATGTGACATGACACCTATCCAAATGTATATCATTAATATGTATAAACATTTCTACATCTATGGCATGTCATTGATTCATCATATCATCCAACATAGCATTTTCGTATTATATAAATTAACAACATAAGCATAGTTTGAAAATAGCTTATGGAGTTATTAGACTATTTACATGCACCCTAATATATATAATTAATGATATTATGTTACTTGATTTATATTGTCTAAATACACATGATAGTTGCATATGTAAAATGTAACCTACTATAGTATGTCATCTTATATCTCTGAACTATAAAATGTCACTTGTTGATGATTGACTAGTCACTTCTCACTTTAGTAATGCTAACTAGCGTTCATCAAATGATAAATGTTGAGTTGAAAATTCAATGGTGCTTAAATATACATAAATAATGAAAATAAATATTTTAAGTAGTATTCAACATAAATAATAATGGTGAAATATTAGTCACAATATAAATCATGAAAAGCATTTCAATTTTGCACTTCAATTTCATCATTATCAAAATTATGCATAACAATAATTTTGTCACATCATACATGTCCAATTATCACTTATGTATGTCCATTTACCGCATTGTAACTCACATACCATATTCACATATTAATATAATTAATTATCAAGTAGTTGTGTAACCAACATAGTAGCATCATTTGAATACATTAATGTTTTATCATGATGTAAGTAATACATATAACATAACATCTATATTTAGTCTTTCACCGTCACTGCTCCATTCATCCTCACTCTCTTGAATAAAATTATTATAACCACCATATACAATAACTCATTGAGAAAGGATCTTGCTTAAACCTACCTTAACATATAACATATCATCATATTATGCATAATTAGGTATGGATTCTTACTTGGACCTACCATCAAGGAGGGATTAGTCAACTTGCCTCATAAATCTTATCAATCATCAACTTACTTGTCATATTACCCTACTTTATTCCTCCACATATCACATTATAATGATTTAATACATGAACAATCAATATTGGTAACATAATGTATGTATGCAATAATTTCATATTAAATTCCATTAATATAACTCATATATAATTTACAAATTACAATTGTTGGCAAACCAAACCAAATATAGATTCATATGATAATAATTAAGTTATTATATTTAGAATAAGGAATATTAAATTGAGGGATTTGGTTTTCCTTGTGATTGAATCTAAGCATAAACTTGCTTATCATGAAGCTATCATTTTATTGGTGCAAAAAGGGTGGTTTTCCCTTTACTATCACCTATTTAAAGGTTTTCTATACTTAGTATCACATATATATAATCATGTTATTTAAGGTTATACACATGGTTAAGCATTTGCATCATAAAATATACCTAGCATACATTCCTACTAAAACATTAGTGTTTTGTACATTTTAAGGGTCCTTGTTTATTAATTAATTATGCTTGAGTATTAGTTTAATGGTAACTTCCTTTCTTCTCCTATATGTATATGTATTATAAACTCTAATCCATATGTATTTCCAATATCTAATTTAATGAGTCATGATCTGCATATTGCTTGCCTTTATTCAAGCATAACTATTTTGTACTCTTTTTTTATACATTTAGTATGTCTATATTATTTATGTTATGTACATGTGTGTGTATACATATATAATGTTCAAATGTTACTTTAATTATAGTATCATATTAGTTCCATTATCATTAAAAAGTTAATTATATTAACCATTATGCTATATATGCATATGTTATCTAAGTATGCTAAGTTCATCCAATTAGGAGTCAAAATTAAAAATATCCTATCATATTACATTCATCAATTGACAAGTGACTTTTCCTCAAAGTTTTATCTAGACTATGCATCTTATGTAATTATGTCACCATTCTTTTAACCATTCATTAGTTTCCATTCCATATGTTGAAAATACTACCAATTTATTTTATGAATGTTACAACCATAAGTAGTTAACTTTTCAATTCACATATTATAACCCTTACTTAAATTATGCATATATACACTCTAATTACCTTAGCCACCTCATCCCATTATCATACCTCAAGTAGCTACATAAGGTGCTTAAATCATGTTTGTAATAAGCCAAAGTGTCATGTGAGGGACTTCTAATCCAATAGCTTACATCACTAATCAATTTATGCACACATTTTATGAAAGAAAAGGAATTTATGTGTCATACCTTTCTGCGGTGCAACATGCTCCCAAAGAATAATTAATGATCTTCAATAAATGGAAACCATTGATTACTCTACAAGGGACATAAAATTTTTTTTTTAAATATAGAATTCTTACTACGTTTTAAGTTGCAAAAATATTAACCTCATATTACAAACTTGCATTTACTACCTTAAACATTATTTTAATTACTTATCAGTATTTATAGAACCTTAATCTGATCCAAGTCCTCGCCTTCAAAGGAAGCCCTACTGAATTGGTGCCTTGAGATTCGCACGAGTCCAACCACCTATTAACCTGCGTTCATCAAATGACGAACGCTGAGTATTTCACTCATGCTTCTATATTCAAAACATAATAAACATATGTCATATTTAAACAATAGCTTTAATGATCTTAATCCTCATAAAGATTACATTGTCATATAATCATTTAATATATTATTTTTGTGCATCTCTTACGTATAACTATATTTACTTGTTCATTGAAATACTTAGATCATAATTCATTTCGACATTTCTATATCAATTCAAAATTATAGCAATGCCGTAAAATATTTCTAATATTATTTATAGGCACCTCATATTTGTTCTCCATATATATTTAGTTCATATTTCATTTATAACAAAATTATGTCAATTCCAATTTCATAATACACTTCATCTATTTTCTTTGAATCCATAATTCTTTCAAAATTACCTATAAGCAGTGTAGTCTTATAGCATGTGTACTACATCAATTAAATTTATACCAACGTTCATCATTTCATTATTGTAAACATTTCCATAATATGTTCATGTTGTGTATTTATTATAATTACCATCTTGTCTATATCACACTAAATTTTCTTTAGTTTATCAATGCTACTTATAATCACAACTCTTTTGTCAGTAATTTAGTTCTCTATAATATTTTTATCCTCACGTTATCAACATTAGAATGTTGTAATCGTATAACATTATTTTACCGTAATGTTCTCGATAATCTTTATTGCTTTAACATATGTTTAAATCTCATATCATCATTATCATAATTATTTTTAAGTCTATAATTAATTCATATAATTACCAAAATATGTCATATCTTTACTATGTCATAATTTCCTTTCATAGTAAATCATTTTTTCTACTAACGTTTTAATGGCATCATCAATTAACATTATATCCCCATCATGTCATTTATGTTTATGAGCATAAGCTCAAATGATTATATTTTATAATTATGTCCAATGCATTAAGACTAACAATTTTTATCTATGAATACCTTTATATTATTACTCATCATACCATATTGTATTTCACTATTCAATATACTTATCCATATAAACACGATTATAGTGCATTTATCATTCCATAATCATGATTTTTCGTACTTCTTAAGCATAAGCTCCATTCATTGTATATAATTCTTTCAGCATACCATAAGCCATTAATTATATGTCACTATTATCATTTTCAATATTATCATAATAGATATCATATCATTATTTATTTAAATGTCATCATTGACATAGCATATCATATTATCATCATGTAAATGTCTTTATAATAATGGCATGTCATATCATCATTATTTAAATATGATCATCATCATTTAATATCATCATCATTCATCATTTAATACCATCATCATTCATCATTGAATATCATTAATGTATATTCATGCTTAAAGTTATTTATGAGAATGCATCAATGTTTATGCATTCTTCCTCATATTTTCCTGTATCATTTCATTTGCCCTTTCACATACTGGGCCATTTCATAATCGTGCTTGGTATTGGGTCTTTCATATCATATCATATATATGGTTCAATGTACTGGAACCCTTTTCATATTCATTTCATTGCTTTCATTTCATTTTTATTTCCATTCATTTCCCGTAGGAATTTCATAATGCCCAAGTACCCTTTTCATTTATCATTTCATCACTTTCATTTGCCTTCCCTCCTTCCTTATTCTCCATGTCATGCCATGATTGTGAATATATCAATTGATGTTTCATGACATGATATGTATACTTTATGCCATAATGCTATGATGAGAAAATGTAAGCATAACATATCATGCATCATCCATTCCATACTTCACACATTTCATTCATCATCCATCTCATATATTCATTATCATTAAATATAATGAAGATCATCTCATAACACAAGAATATTAACTTATCAACCATTGACCCTGATTAATAGGCCATGATATTATATCCATCAACCATCAATCATAAATGCCTATTCATACCAATCATAGCGCAACATAGGTACAACACCTCATTTAATTTAAAGTTTGAAATATAAATATTATAACTTGTTCATTACTAACTTATACAATTAATATCATTAATTATAATGATATTCACATCATTCATCAAGATACAACAGATCACCATATTCATACTTCCATTTATGTTATCTATAAAATGATAAATCATAGTATCATAATGCATCATTTAATTTCCTTTCATAATATTCTAGATATATCAACCATCAATCATCATCATAAATAATAATATTGTAATAAGCATATACTCATCATAAAATTTCTCTATGACATAACATAAATTATCAACCTTAATTAATCATTGTAATATAATAATACCTTAAATAAGAAGATATTCATCATATACCTTTTCTATAATTATGTACTTAAGTTAT
>CANYBF010372872.1:0-10205 GCA_948192965.1 Dalechampia spathulata
CTCAGACCTGCGTTCATCAATTGACAAACGCTGAGTAAAACTCAGTGGCGCTAATAAATGAATGCAACAATTACAATATATTGAAGTATATAGGAGTTCACAGCAATAACATAAAAATCATTATTACGTGAGAACATAAAATCATGAGTCAATACTATTCATTTAACGTAGCGTACCATTCAGATCCCAGTGTAAGCATATTCAACCATATATAAAATGGTTTATTAGTAAAATTGTTTTGGTACGAGTGTACCATTGGGTGGTACGACCGTACGGTTGCTTGCAGGAAAATTTTTTTTAGGAAAACCGTTTTGGTACTGGCGTACCAATAGGTGGTACAGCTGTACCTAATTTCCCTCTTATTTTTAAATGTGGCTTTTTAAGTTGGTACGGGTGTACCATGTTTGGTATGGCTATATGCGACTTTCCAGAAAGGATTTAAACCCTTTCTAACGGATTTATTTTACAATGGAACATATTATACTTTGAATCTAACAACTAGTGTTCTCTATGCAAGCTTCCTTTGAGCGTTCTACTTCGTTTACAAGTAAGTTTACTTATTGTATTGTAATTCTAGTTTTGTAAACTCTCTTATACTGTATTCCCATAACCTAAGAGTTAGATTTTATAATTGTAGGTTAGCGTGAGATTAATGTTTGGGGCATTAAGTTGTAATTAGGAGTTTAATTACTGTGAGATTACAATTGTTGTAAAGGTTTGAGTGTGAACCTGCAAACATTGAGGTTAGGATTCTTTTGAGGAATCCTTTATTATAATAATTGATTGAGATTAATGGAACCCTAAGTAGTGCCGAACCACTATAAATCGCATGTGTTGCCAATTCCGCAGGAATTTCAAATATTAATTAAAAATTCATGAGAGGTGTGCTCAATTAATTTATTTTGCTTTACTTATATAGTATGAGTTTGAAAATGTTAATCTATATTTTAATAATGTGAGATATTTTGTAACTTTAATAAATATCTCATAAAATATAAAATAATTATTAATTAACAAATACAAATCAAATTAGTAGTATTTATCTTTGAATAAAATTTATATAGGTAAAAAATTAGATAATATAATATAAATTATAAAACAATAAATAATTAATAAATATAAATAAAATTAGTAGTATTTATTTTTAAATAAAATTTATTTAGATAAAAATTACGTAATATAATATAAAATATAAAATAATTAATCATTAATAAATACAAATAAAATTATCAGTATTTGTCTTTGCATAAAATTTGTTTAGATAAAAATAAGATAAGATAAGATAATATATAAAATAATTAATACCTAACAAATTAACTCTTTTAGAAACTAATAAAATTTAAGAGAAGGATAAAATTGTATTTTTCAATAGCCTCTCCCTCTTTTAATATACTATGATATAAAAATAATACATTAGTCATAATTAATAAATTTATTTTGTACACTAATTTACCTTAAATAAAATTTTATTTTATTATATATATTTGTTAGATAAATGTTTATATTTATTTTTGATAAATTTTGAAAAATAATAATTCATCTTCATGTAAAATTTTAAAAATAGTATTTATTTTTGAATTAAAATTAAAGAGGAAGGAAAAGGAGGGTAAACTTGTATTTTCACATCCTTCCTTCCCTCTTTTAATATAATATAATAACTTTTAAAGAAATTATAAATTTAAATAAAGTAACAAAATTTTACAATTTAATGAAATATTTTTAAATTGTGATTTTTAAAATATTATAAATTTTATCCTAAATTTTAATTACGTAATAAGTTTATTTAATTTTATCCATTTCATATTATAAGCTATCTGCAATTTTAAAATTGGATAAACTTTAAACAAGTAAAAAAAATTCATATGCTAAATAACTTCATCAATTTTTAATGAAGTTGGTGGTTCGACAGTAAATTGTTAATAATGTATAACATAGGCTATTAAAATGTTATAAAAATTGCAGCTCTATTTTCATGAATTTTTTAAGTCATATGGTATTTTTTTGGGATAAGCTGGATTTTTAATTTTATTACTATTAATGAATAATAAGTGAACATTTATTATTTGGAAATAGTCAATATATACAAAAAAAATCATGAAAATTCTTTCAAACTCTAAATTAATAAATTAAACAAATGCAAAATAAAATTTTTATCATTTTTAATAAAAATGACAATTAAAATTATATTCATATAAATAAAATTTAATTATTCATTACATCTGTCAATTTAAAATTTAAAAGATTTAATTGTATTATTTTCATGATTTTTAATATTTATTCAGTAAGTTAATTATTTATCACTAATAATGATAATGATGCCCATATTATATTATACTTGCACCTTCTTTATACCATTATCATTGTGTGAAATTCTTATATTTTGAGTTATGAATGACGTGGATCAACATAAGTAGTCTTTGTTATAGTTGGCATAAGTTTTAGCCTCTAAGGTCTCTGTCCCTTGCATGCTAATTAAGAAATTAACTATTATTCAAATTTTCTTTCGTATTGTCATTCAACTTTCCTTTATCATCATTAGTTTATCTCTTCATTAATTAATATTTAAATTCATATCTTTTTAAAAATATTATAAGCAAATAAAATATACATCTTTTTCTTCTTTTCATTAATTTTTAGTGTAAAAAACAAAAAACAAAAAACAAAATGTAAGTGTATTAAAATAGTTTAACTTATATGTATATTGAAGTACATTAAAAAATAATTTACTGCAGTTTTCATCATTGTACATTATATATGTATATAAAGGATATTAAAAATATAATAGAGTTCTCTTTAATGCATATTACCGATTATATTATATTGTATATCAATCATATATCATATTTTATTTTATTCATATGCAAATTTTATTTAAATATATATTTTGTATATTTAGATGTAAATCGAATACTTATTATAAGTTTTAAAATCTATAAATAATACTTAATCCTAATTATATATAAACAATATAATTTTACTATTTTCTCAATATGTATGCACACATTATTTTAACCTTGTATTTTTTTCCTAAAAAAATGTGACTACAAAAATAATACACACACACACACACACATATATATATATATTACACGTAAAATATAAAAAATAAAAAGTTTATGTTTCAAATTTCAAACAAATTTATAAATAGAAATAATAATAAAATTAATACATATAAATTTTACTATTTATTGGCACAATAAATAATATGCATTTTTCATTATTAATGAAATTAACGTCAATTTGACTATAATTGGGTATTTATGAATTTTTTTTCCATATATACAATTATTCTTAGGTGGGTCACATTTTTATAATATTTTTTAAAATGTGGTATAATTGTGTAAAATTTTGTATAAGTATCATGTAATAATATTAATAATAAGATTTTTGGATATATAAATGTTGATATATAATAAACACTAAAAAATATGGGAATTCCCATCTAAGTAATTGAGAAATTCAAAAATGATTTAATATCGATAAAATTTCTCTTAAAAATTGGAAATACCAAATCATGAAATTTATGAGTATGAAATTCAATTTCTTTTTATATGAACTTTTATCATTAAGTTTATGTTATAATCTCTATATTTTTTTATTACAAGCAATTATTTTAAATTTGCACGTATTAGATATTATGACAAATATTTGATAAGGAAACTTAAACATGACAAAAAAAAATCATTTATCAAATAATAATGCAAAAATTAAATTATTGACATAAAATATAAATAAAAGGGATATTATAAGGAATGCCTTATTCTTCTTATGATTAATACAAGTAGATATATTTAGATGTAGATAGAAATATCAAATACTTATTAAAAGATGGAAGAGGGGAGGGGGAGTGAAAATATAAGTTTACCATTCCTTTAATTTTAATAATTCAAAGATAAATATTATTTTTTAAAATTTACATAAACATAAATATTATATTTTTAAATTTATCAAAAATAAATATAAAAATTAATCTAACAAATAAAAATAATAAAATAAAATATTTTTAAATAGAAATTAGTATACAAAATAAATATATTAATTGTAATTAGTATATTATTTTATATTTTTATTTATCAAAAATAAATATAAAAATTAATCTAACAAATAAAAATAATAAAATAAATTTTTGTTTAATAGAAATAGTATACAAAATAAATTTATTAATTGTAATTAGTGTATTATTTTATATTTTTATTAAAATTTTTTAATTTAAATATTACTTTTTAAAACTTATCAAAAATAAATATAAAAATGAATCTAACAAAATATAAATAATAAAATAATTTTTTAATGTAAATTAGTGAATAAAATAAATTTATTAATTATAATTAGTATATTATTTTCTATTTATTATTTATTATTTTATTTTCATATTAATTATTTTTCATGTATTATTTTATATTTTTATTCAAATTTTTTAATTTAACTAATTTCCCTCAACATTAATTAGATATTAATTATTAAATATCTTATTAAAAATCCACCATCAAATTTTATTCAAAATTAAAAACTATTAATTTTATTCAAATATAAATACTAGTCATTTCATTTTTATTTGTTAGCTACTAAATTTTATTCGAAATTAAAAACTACTAATTTTATTTACATTAAAATTAGATAATATAATGTAATATATAAATAAAAAATTAGATTAGTAATTATCTTTGAATAAAATTTAGTAGCTAATAAATACAAATAAAATTAGTAGTTTTTGTCTTTATATATAATTTAGTAGTATAAAATTAGAGAATATAATATAAAATATAAAATAATTATCTCCTAACAAAAAAAAATAGTAATATTTATCTTTGAATAAAAATTATTTAGTTAAAAATTAGATATAATAATATATATAATATAAGATATAAAATTACACATTAATAATACTAATTTATGTTTTCAATTTATGTACCTAATTTACTTTTCAATTTATTTATTTTAATAGTAAAATTAAAAAATTAAAAATTTGAATTAGTGCATATAATAAAAATATTAATTTATAATTATTAAATTAGCTAATTAACCAAAGTATATCAATTAATATATAATGAATATATTATAAATTTTACGTTATATTATAGATAATATAATGTTTAACATATTATTATATGAATGTTATTTAACTTGACCTTATAATAGTTTCTTAATGTTACTAGATAGAATCATATGATAGAATTATATTTTTAAAATTAGTAAATTAGTATCCTAATAAAAATGTTGTTCATTTTTAAAAAAAATTATAATAAATTTAAAAAATAATTTTTAAAGAATTTAAATATCTTTATTAGTTCAAAGTATAATATCGTTACCTAAAAAATATTATTTCAATTATATTTTTATCATAATATTTTATTAGTACCATTCATATTTTTTAATTTATGATTGTAATTATATTGATTAATTATATTATGTTGTATAAAGTTTATTAGAATTAACAATTTATGTTTTTAATTTTTGATTTTTTATATAATTATTAATATATTGAATATAAAAACTAAGATTATTCAATTGTAAATTCATAATTCTAATTTTATCATGATATTAGGTAAAAAAGACTCTAACCATAACAATCATCCAAATCCATAGTTTAAAGTTACAAAGATAAAATGATGTTATCAAATTTCATCTCACTTTTTTACCTATAAAATATTAATTTTATAATATTTTTTCAGGTTAGAAAAAAGGTACAAAGCTATGATTGATGAGCAAAAAAGGAGAGACAATATGAAAAGAGTATAACGAAAATAAAAAAGAAACATCACAAGTTTACATGTAAATGAAATATTGAACAATGAAAATCCAAATATAAAGCGGCAAAGAATATAATTGTTAAGCAAAGCTCAATTGGAAGTACAAGGAATAGAAGGTAAATAGAAAATTTTCTAAAATATTAATATCAATATTATTACAATAATGATTTTTAATGCTTACAAACTTAACTTGCAGGAAACAAAATACCTAAGCTTGTATGCTCTGCCTTATATAAGCTAAAACAAGTTCCAAATTGCAACTACTATGGGGCAAAAAGATTTAAGCATGAACTACCAACATTTTGCTATTAAAATAGAAAGGTCAAACTACCTCAAGCCTATGTATTAGAAGAATTATTGCAATTATTCACTTCAGACTCAGAAGAAACAAAGGAATTTTAAGCAAATAACAAGCTATATAATAATTTATTTGTATTCACATCATTGGGTGTCAATTTAGACAAGGAACTAGCATCAAATAGAAATGAAGTTTACACTTCTAAAGCACAAGGATAAATATACCATGACTTGCCACACTTAATACCAACAGATGGGATTTCATGATATTTTTAATTGTACATCTATGACTCCATCAATGAGGTGCAAAATAGAATGAAGACAATGAAGAATGTGACTTTATGTGAAGAAAATATAAGGGGGCTAATGAAGATTCTAAAAGAAAATCCTTATGTTAAGGTATTTTGAAGACTTAATAATTATGAGTCCTATGATAACCTTAACATCTGGATCAAAAAAAGGAATACAAGAACGAATCGATAATATGAAGCTCCAACAGAAGAAGATGTGGTATGTATATAGGTTGAAGGTAATAATCTAAATGGAGCATTAGATAGAGAAATAATTGCACAGGCTCATTCAAGATAATAATACAAAGCCAAACACTTCTATGGACGTTATGATGCATTGCAATATCCAATTCTATTTTCAAGAGGAGAGAGTGGATGACACCAGGATATTAAAAAGATACAAGATCCAAATGAGAATCAACAAAACACTACAAATGAGGATCGAAGTCTGCAAATGATAATAGAGATAACACCGGAGAATATCATTACAAGAGAGGGACAAGGTCAATATATTATTACGTACAATTAAATACATAATCTAATTCATCAAAAATTCAAAATTTTCCTTACATGAAAAAATATATGTAATTAATATGAATGATTAAACATAGGTGTAAAGGCATGAAATCTATGAAACATATCTTGTTATGAACACTATTACTACCATTTCTAAATAAGAGAGGATGAACCATCTCTAATATTGCTTTTTAGGAGACTATTACAATAATTTTTAATGGATATGTATATCAAATTAAAGATAACAAGACTTGAATTTTATAGAACATAACAATCAGTAATACATGTTGAGGTACACTAGGTCATAGTAGACAGTGTCAAAGCAGGGGAGAAAAGAGGGAAACAAGTGGGGAAAAGAACAATCTTATTGCCTAATCATATTGGAGGACCTAGAGACATGCGAAGAAGATACCTAGATGCAATGGCTTTGATATAATTTGGAAAGCCTAATCTCTTTATTACAATGATATGCAATCCTAAATGGGAAGAGATAGTAGAGAATATGTGACTAGGAATAAAACCATCAAAAGTTTCATATTTGATTGTTAGAGTTTTCAGAGTAAAGTTATAGGATCTTAAAGATCAACTACATAAAAAGAAGATATTTGGTGAGGTAATAGCACATGTGCATGTAATCAAATTTCAGAAGAGAGGTCTCCCACATGCACACATCTTGGTCATATTGAAGTCCAGAAGCAAAGTAACTAACCTAGATCATTTTGATAAATAAGTTATGATAAGGATTCTAAATGAGATTAAGTATCTAGTACTATACATGTGTAACAAAACGTATGCTTTATGGTCCATGTGGATAAGAAAATCGTAATTATCCTTGTATGATTAAAGGAAGATGCAGATTTAAATATTCAAGATCATATAATAGCAAAGCAATGTAAGGGCATAATGGATACCATATATATAGAAGACCTAAAAATAATCATCAGGTAACAAATTATTTGTATTGTTAAAATTATGTTACATATTTTAATAAAATGAAAATAATGGTATTCTTATCATATTATAAGTAAAAAAAGGAAACAAGATATTTGATAATAAATGGATTATGCCTTATAATCCATATTTGCTTACAAGATATGATTGTCATATCAATGTGAAGGTAATGAATTTTTTTAATGCAATAATGTATTATAATATAGTAAAAATTTTTATATAAATGAAGTATAAAAAGTAAAAGAAACAAGTCACTAATCCTATATGCTAAATTATAATAGGTTTGCTTTAGATTGATGGCAGTGAAATACTTATACAAGTATATCTACAAAGGGCATGATAGAATAATGGTCTAGGTTAGAGATGAAGAGAATCAGATAAATGAGATGCAACATTATCAAGATGTAAGATGGGTATCACCATAAGAAGCTGTGTGGAGGATATAAGAGTTTAACATGAATGATATTTATCTTATTATTGTAAACTTACAACTCCATCTACTGAACAAGTACATAATGAAATTTTGGCATAACCAAAACTTGCAAGACATACTTCATTGAGATCATGTGAAAAAAATGATGTTGACTGAATACTTTGTTACATGTTCAAAAAGTGAAGAAGCAAGCATACTATTTTAGAGGGAATTTCCAGAGCATTGCATTTAGAATGCAAAAAATCAAGAGTAGATAAAAATAAAAACTAGAAATATCATCGGACGTGTAAATGCAGCCAACCTGATGGAAGGAGAAAAGTATTATTTAAAGATACTTTTAAATAATGTCAAGGGTCTAAAGTCATTTGATGACTTACTTATAGTATATGGTATCTAATGTCCGATACTTAGGGAAGTTGTTATAATGAAGGGGTTGCTTGAATCAGATAAGAGCACAAAAGAATGCATGAGTGAGGCAACAATATTCAAGATACCATCAGAGTTAAGAATATTATTCATAATATTATTGGTGTATTGTGAGCCTACAAATGTTAAAAAACTATGGGAAGATAGTTTTCAATCAATGGCTGAAAATTATGTTAAAATGCATGAAAAATTGATAGAAACACAAATAGCTTGCATTTTAAGTGATATCTAAAAGCACCTAATAAGCATGGGTAAGGATGTGAAAAGTTATGATCTAATTATAAAAAAAGTTACCAACTTAGCTAAATAGAGATCAATAATAGAGAGATTACAGAGGAGATAGCAGTGTAAATTCTATAAGACGACATTGATGCAGTGTTAAAGCTTAATTTGGAACACAAATATGCATATATGGTGATAATGAATATACTAAACTTAAGACGTACTCAGATATTTTTATGGATGGACCAAGAGGTACAAGGAAGATTTTCTTATATTAAGCATTATTGGCTAATCTAAGATCAAAAGGGAATATAGCTCTAGCAACAATAATTTCAGGTGTAACACACTCTAGTAACATCATACCTTTGGAATAAAATGGAAGTGCTTAAATTGACAAATAACATACGAGCTAAATTAAATGTAACCTTTAATCATTCCTTACAAAGAGTGTGGGATGGAGAAGAGCCTATAACTCATGATGGAAGTATAATCATACAAGATGAAATGATAGGACAAGATGATGGAAAAGATTCATATAAGAAGGCATTAATACAAAATGTGTTTCTTGATTTTGTTAAGAACTCAATATCATCATAATATATGATAAATCATGCAATATTGGAAATGAAGAATGAATATATAGATAAACTGAATTAGATGATGATAAATATGTTCTCGAGAGAGAATCAAGTATACCTTAACTATACTTATGTAGTTGATGACATCAACACCAATTATCAAGAAAAATTTATAAATAGCTTGCAACCAAATGGAATCCACCACATAAACTACAATTGAAAGTTAATTACTTAATAATACTTTTAAGGAATTTGGATGCATCGAATGGATTGTGTAATAGAACTCGAATGGTATGCAGCAGATTTGAAAAAAATATCATACTTGCTAAAATAACAGTTAGGAAATATGCTAATAGACAAGTGTTACTACCAAGAATACCATTGAATCCCCTAAAAAGTGAAGGATATCCATTCTAATTCAAAAGGAAGCAATTTCCAATGCGATTGTGTTTTGTAATAACTATAAACAAGGCACAGAGACAAACAATACCAAATGTAAGAGTATGCTTACCAGAAGATGTTTTTTCATAGACAATTATATGTTACATTATCAAGAGGAATTTCAAACTTAACAACAAAGGTATTAGTAAAAAAGGATGATTTAAAAAAAGGAACCAACATACATAAAAAATGTAATGTACAAAGAGGTCTTGTTATCAAATAAATAAATAAACATTGCTCTCTTTTTTTTAAATAAATGAATGGATGAAAACATTATATAAATAACTTTCAATTATTTTGA
>CANYBF010372951.1:0-31173 GCA_948192965.1 Dalechampia spathulata
TAGATCATAGTGATTGTATAATCTTAGGAGTAAACTTAGGAGTAATCTTAGTTTGTTTCTTTTCTTAATAGCTCTTAGGTTGTATATATACCTCCTATTCTACTCAATCTAAACACAGAAAACCATTTCTCATCTTCTACAGTATATAAATAGAGATGTAAATTTAGGATTCAATACATAAGAAGAAGAATTTCTATTCGCTAAAACTCAATATGGTATCAGAGCCCTTCTGCCTCCTTCATGGCAATTGAATTAGGGTTTGTGCAATCCTCTTAAATTAGGGTTTTTTAGGAATCCTCTCTTCTAATCAATTCTTTATCACCGCCCTCCTCAGTCGAAAGACCTTTGACCGACTGGCCTTCGCCGACAGTCCGACCACCGGAAGCCTCCGCATGTAACCTCATGCGCCTTCTAAAAATTCTCTGCTTCCTCCACGCGTCGGCGCGTGAGCTCTCCTCTTTCAGTTTTTTTTCCTCGATTCTTTCCTAACATTGTTCCTGTTTTTAATGGCTATTTTTTCTCGGGTACTGTTTTTTGTACTCTCTTCATCAACATGGCAATTGATGGATATATAGTTGCTGTTAGCCTTAAAGAGGAATCTGTTGACAATAATACCATACTAGACAATCTTGCATTGCAAATAAGTCATGTGAAACTTGATGAAACAAACTACCTTGCTTGGTCTACCTCCTGCCTATTGTCTATTGAAGCTAGAAAATTACAAGGCTATATAACCGGGAATCGGAAACAACCAGAACAAGCAGGTTCTGCACTTGACAAATGGACTTGTGAGAATTCTCTTGTTATGTCATGGTTGTTAACTATGCAACCACATATTGCTCATGGATATCTTCTCTATCGATCTGCTGTTGCTATTTGGGCTACTGCTTCAATCACATACTCTCAAGCAGGTAATGATGCCCTAATTAATGAAATTCGAAATAAGGTTCATAATTTAAGACAAGGAGAATTGACAGTTGCACAATACTTTGCTGAATGGAGTGGAGTGTGGCAAGAACTTGATTACTATCAAGAGTTTAAGGTAGAATGTCCTAATGATTCTACAAAATATCAGAAAATGACAGAGAAGGAGCGTGTGTATGATTTCCTGGCTGGATTGAACTCTGATTTCGATCAAATCCAAGTCCAGGTGCTTGGCCGAGATCCTTTTCCTGCCTTACGACAGACATATTCCTATGTTCAACAGGAAGAAAGTAGAAGAAGTGCTGTGATGAATGTTGTTCCTATTGAAAAATCTGGATTGATGGCTGAAATCTCCAGAGCTGGAAATTCTGACAAAGAACACTTGCAATGTGATTATTATAGGAAACCTAGACATACGAAGGATACATGTTGGAAACTACATGGTCGCCCACCTAGAGGAAGGGGTGGAAGACGTTTTCATTCTCCACGAACACAAGCACACATGGCTGAAAATACCATCGGGATATCTCATCCAGACGCCTTCTCTTCCAATGAGATTCAACACGTCAAACGACTTCTTTCTCAGCTTGGGACATCTTCTAGTTCCACCTCTAATTATGTTGAATCAAGTATTGTCTATACTGCTTCTAATTCTTGGATTATTGACACAGGTGCAAATAGGCATATGACTAGCTCTTTAAAAGAATTTCATACTGTAAAACTGTAATGTTTTTCATATCTTTCAAGGTGAATGGTACACGCTATTTATATACACATCTACAACATAGAATAGGAATTAAGTAGTAAAGGAAATAATCTAGGAAAGGGAATAATCTAGTAAAATAAATTCCTAATTAGCATTGAACCCTGAATATCCTAATTAGCAACTTTCCTTATTTACACATACATATTCACCATGTATTCTACTAAAAACCGTAACTTTTGCTGATGGTTCTTTAACCTCAGTTTCCGATTCAGGTTTTATTCACTGTATACCAAATTTTTCAACTTTAAAAGCCCTTTACAAACTTTTTTGGGTCATAACACTTATATTGTTCCTCCAAAAGTCTTTGGTTGTGTTTGCTTTGTTCATTATAAAACAGGGAGCAAACTTGATCCAAAATTTTTGAAATGTATCTTCCTTGGCTACTCTCCTACACAAAAAGGATACAAATGTTATCATCCACCTAGTCGAACATACTTTGGCAGTATGGATGTTACCTTTCGTGTGAAAGGGAACCATATTTTTCCACTTTATCACCTCTTCAGGGGGAGATTCATGATGAAGAGTTGTTATTTGATGGTCAACCTAGTCAAATAAAAGAGGATAGTCCAATCCAAGGGGAGAGTGTTCCTAGTTTTGAGAATAGGGATAATGTGCAAGAGGAGATTGTTGGAAGGTTAGATAGGCCTGATTTAAAACGATATTCTAGATGACAAATTCTGGACAAAGACATTATGCAATCTACTACATGTCAAGATATCTCTCCTGGTGAAACTTTGCTTGGTACGTTACCTTTGCTTTCTAATAATACTTGTGATTTAGACATCCCTATTGCACTTCGAAAAGGAGTGAGATCATGCACTAAACACTTTATCTCTAACTTTGTCTCTTATTCCTTCTTATCACCCGCCTATAGAACCTTTGTCTTGCCTATTTCTTCTGTGACAATCCCACACGATTGGAAGGATGCCGTTAAAGATTCCAATTGGAAAGGTGTCATGGTAGAAGAAATGCATGCCTTAGCTAAGAATGGAACTTGGGAACTAGTTAATCCTCCAACTGGCAAGAACTTGGTTGGCTGTAAGTGGGTATTCACAGTGAAACATAAGGTTGATGGATCAGTTGAAAGATTTAAATCTCGATTGGTTGCCAAGGCATTCACTCAGACCCACGGTGTGGATTATCAGGAAACATTTGCCCTGGTTGCAAAAATGAACACTATCAGGATACTTTTATTTTGTGCAGTCAACTTAGACTAGGAACTCCAACAATATGATGTCAAAAATGCATTTCTGCACGGAGACTTAGAAGAAGAGGTGTATATGGAAGTTCCACCTGGGTTTAATGAAGAGAAGACAAAAGGTAAGGTTTGCAAATTGAAAAAGGCTTTGTATGGATTAAAACAATCTCCAGGGCATGGTTTGACAGACTTAGCAAAACTATGGTCTCATTTGGCTACAAACAAAGCAATGCTAATCATACCTTGTTTATAAAGCATCATGAAAGTAAGATAACTCTTCTCATAGTATATGTTGATGACATAGTTGTGACAAGAGATGACAAGGATGAAATTGCCCATTTAAAGGCTCGTCTAGTTCAAGAATTTGAAATCAAGGACCTTGGAAAACTACAATACTTCCTAGGAATTGAGGTGGCTAGATCCAACTAAGGGATATTTGTGTGTCAGAGAAAATATATCCTTGGTCTTCTAAATGAAACTGGCAAGCTAGGATGCAAACCAGCAAATTTGCCAATTGAAAGTAACCATAAATTGCAATTGGGAGTTGGAGAGATTGTAGACAAGGAGAGATACCAAAGGTTGGTTAGGAAATTACTTTATTTGTCTCATACTAGGCCAGATATAGCCTATGCAGTTAGTTTGGTAAGCCAGTTCATGCATGATCCATGTCAGAGTCATATGCAAGCAGTCTTCTGCATTCTATGATACTTAAAATTTGTACCAGGAAAAGGCTTATTATTTGCTAAGAATGATCATCTTAGAATAGAAGGCTTTACGGATGCTGATTAGGCAGGATCTCCATATGATAGAAGATCAACTACAGGGTATTGTACACTTGTAGGAGGAAATCTAGTCACTTGGAGAACTAAAAAACAAAGTGTTTTCTTCAGATCAAGTGCTGAAGCTGAGTATGGAGCTATGGCTCAAGGAGTGTGTGAGCTTTTATGGTTAAGGAAACTTATGAAAGAACCAAAGTTGGAAGACAGTGGTAGTTTATCATTGTATTGTGACAATAAGGCTGCCATTAGCATAGCTCAAAATCCAGTTCAACATGATCGGACAAAGCACATTGAGATTGATAGACATTTTATCAAAGAGAAAATAACAAGTGGGGTGCTGAAACTATTCCATGTTGCATTAGAGAAACAACTAGCAGATGTCTTCACAAAGGGGCTTAACAAAAGAAGCTATCATATATTAGTGTGCAAGTTGGGCATGCGAGATATATATGCACCAACTTGAGGGGGAGTGTTGACTAAATTAGAAGATTATCAGCAAAATTATAGGGCAGCATATTCTTTTCCTATTCTATTTGTATTTCCTATTCTATTTGCATTGTACTTGATTTGTGTTTCCTTAAATTAGTGGTAGGTCTTTGTATATAAATAGAGATGTAAATTTAGGATTCGATACACAAGAAGAAGAATTTCTATTCTCTAAAACTCAATAGTTATAATATCATCAACATAAATCACAAGATAACTACATCTAAGGTAAACTAGTACAATCCTATTAAGGTTGGGGTTTAATTATCATTTCATCACTTCTTTTTTAGAACTTTATTAAGACACCCTTTAATTTTAGTTCTATTTGTTAAAGACACAAATCATTTAACACTATTAAAGAAACATGAATAAATTATGACGAGCCTCCTCACGTTAGTGTCTGATTATGCTTATGCCCCTAATGTTATATAATACAATTAAAATATCTTTATACTTTAGTTTTGTTTATCACTAAATCCTTTATTTAATTTTGATTTTTATTTTGGACTTTAAAGAAAATACACATTTTTGAAATATCAAAATTATCCTCTAAACAATAATAAAAGGTATAAAAAAGTGTAGAATTAATTTGACTAAAAATAATAGGATTTTACTTAGGAATTAAGGGATTAAAATACAAAAATTTAATATTTTTGGTCTAAAAATTATATTAAGGGTAAAAATGTTATTAGGAAAATATAAAAATAAAAAAATAGTTACATCAAAATTGATAATAAATTATTCAATAATTTATGAAAAAATGATTTGGGTGCTTTGATGGACAAAACTAAAATATTAGGATATTTTAATTAGGTTATAAAAAACTAGAGATATAATCATAATTAGGTACTAACCTTTGTGGCTCGTAGTAATTTATCCATATATCTAATATAATTATCACGATGAAAGAAAAATGAGGGATTAGCTTCACTTTGAGATATCCAAATTATTGGACCAAACCATGCTATGAGAGATTGTTTCAAGCCATAAAGAGAGTGTTGTAAACAATGTAGTGGATCTATTTCCCTTGAGCAACAAATCTTGGTGGTTGCTCCATATAAATTTCTTCTACTCTCACAATGGAGAAAGGCATTTTTCATCTCTAGTTGATATAATGACCAATGATTGGTAGCTGCGAATAATAAAAATAAAGACCAATTTGAAGAAAAAGTTATCACTATAATCAAGGCCACAAATCTATGTGTAATCTTTAGCAATTAAACAAGCTTTCACTTTATCAATTTTTCCATTAGCATTGACTTTAATAGTATGCCCCATTCATAATCAACAATAGTTGGGAATAGAAATAGATGATATAGTAGAAATACAGGTATAATAGGATGGTGACAAGTTGTGAGAATTGATAAAGTTATATAGAAGATGAAGGTTACTGTTATAAATTAAGCTTCGTTATTCCATGATATATTTTGCATTCATTAGTGTTGTATTTATATACAACACTTAGGGACATACCTACTACAATCCACTAACAAATACCAACTCCACTAACCCACAACTTCATACCTAACCCACTAATACATAATGCATAATACCTAATCCATAACACTCCCCCTCAAGTTGGTGCATAAATATCAATTATGCAACTTGTTACAAATGCGTCTTCAAAGAAATGGAAAATGAATCACCGGAAAAGAGAAAAACAACATTGGAAATAAAGTTGGAATGTAGAACCGAAGCCGGAGACCAAATTGGAGCTTCACCAAACCTTTGACGCCAGGAGGTGCACTCTCACACATGCCTCCAAGAACAACAGCTGCTCACAAGGGCAGCAACAGCAGGAAAACTGCTCACACCGGACAGGTGCCTCCAAGAACAACAGCTGCTCACAAGGCAGCAAGAAAGGAAACAGCTGCTCACACAAGGCAGCAGGAAAGGAAACAGCTGCTCACACAAGGCAGCAACAGCTGGAAAAGAAAACCCTCCAAGAATGGCAGCTGCTCACAAGAGCAGTAGCAGCAAGAAAAGAAAACCAGGGCAGCTACTCACAAGGGCAGCACCCGGCTCTGATACCATGTTATAAATTAAGCTTTGTTATTCCATGATATATTTTGCATTCATTAGAGTGTTGTATTTATATACAACACTTAGGGACATACCTACTACAATCCACTAACAAATACCAACTCCACTAACCCACAACTTCATACCTAACCCACTAATACATAATGCATAATACCTAATCCATAACAGTTACTAGCTAAATGAATACCTTTTTGATGAGCAAGAGAGTGATTGACATTGAGTGATGTAGGCAAAATTAGAGCAAGTGATGCTAGAATAAAACTAGAGTCATCAACCATTGTACCAAGACTTTATCATGAAAAACATAGGGATTGTAAGAAGATGCAGGAATGAATCTGAAGTGGTGAATAATCCAAAGGGGATGAGGACAAGTAGGAATAGGTAAGGCATTAGGAATAAATTCTTTAATTAGTGATAGATGAAAAGGAGAAAAGGAGAGGTCTTACAAGGTTACATCCACAAATACATAAAACATGTATTTAGTAGGATTATAACATTTGTTGCATTTTTGTTTTCTAGAATACCGAGGAAGACATTTGATGGACTTTGGGTTGTAATTTTTCTTTTTTAGGAGAATGATCACAAATAAAGCAAATACACATAAGAGTGATGATTGAGAATTGTGATTAGGAAAGATGATAAAGTATGAGGATTGGTACTGTAAAATAGAAGAAGTCATTTTGTTAGTCAAATAATAAGCACTAAGAATATCTTCCTCTAAAAATGTAGAGGAACATTATGATGTAGATGTTGTGTCCATGAGGTCTCAATAAGATGGTGATTCTTGCATTAAGCAACCCTATTTGTTAAGGGGTATGAGCATAAGATTTTTGATGAATGATGCCATGGGAAGACAATGGGTGAAATTGGCCGATAAATATTTTTTTTTTTGCATTATCACTATGAAGCACTTAATAGAAACACTAAATTGCATATGAATCTTAGCATAAAACTTTTGAAAGAAATCAAATAAATTGGAATGGTTCTTCATTAAGTATAATAATGTGTACTGAGAATAATCATCAATGAAAGTAGAAAAAATATTGAAAACCCTAAGGAGTATTGGATGTTTGGGTCTCAAAAAATCTGAAGATGAGTAGCCTTATTATGGACTTGCTTGGAAAATGAATTTCAGTTTCCAAGTTGATATAACTGAGACTCTAAAGTAGATAAGTTGGAGGCATCAAATTTGGTTTTAGGCAAGTTTAATTTTTCTGAAATATTGATGCCAAAAGAATTACAAAAATTTGGTTTAGCATGAAAAAATCATGATTATTTATTCAAAGGTTGGAAAAGAATGATGGGTTGATGAAAAGAACCTTATGAATGAAGTCACAGATGATGGTTACGCATGACAACACATGTGGAAGCTCTTGGTGATCATATTCTAGGTTATAATGAATCAGGCAATGGTGAGTTCATTGAGCCGAGTTTTGAAAGATTGCTTTGATCGATGAATCATGTTTTGTTGTTGTCAAAACTCTCTTGCACACTCTTACACTCTCACTCTCTCACACTTTCACCCTCACTCTCACTCTCACTACTCATACCTCAAAACACTTGTGGTGAAAATCTTTGATAGAGCTTGATTATTCCCTTAAGCTAATGGATATTATTATTATTGCCTTGACACCTAAAACACTTAACTGAAAGTATTCACAAAACTTGATTATCCCTTCAAGCTATAGAAATATTTATGTTAATTACAAAGAACTAACTGAGGAAGATATCTATATGTATCTTTTATTTTAGGCATGACATTTTATATTCTAATTCGGTATGTACAATAATTTGTGAATGCAATAAATTCTAAATAAATAAGGTAATAATAATCTTAGTAATATTGAAAAACTACCATTAATTATATATATAATGAATTGTATAATTTTAAGTCAAACATGAAATAGTTAGACTATTTTTCTTTCAACAAACTAATGAAAGTAGATAAGCTAAAAAAAATTAAGCAAATCAAATTGAATGAATTTTTTTTTCTATTTAAACACAGTTGTTGCCTTCATTTACCATGTATTTCAGTTTTTCAACATATAATGTTCCTAATATTGCTGAATATTCTGCCATATAAAGAAAGGCTATTGTTATAAAGAAAGACTATTGTTATCGTTTTGCATTTACAAATTTCAACTCTACTCTTATTTGTTTATTGTTTATATTTTTCTATATAATTCAGGTGGTGCATAAATTTTTATTTTGTATTTTTAACTTTTTTTTATATTTTGTAGACATTTATTACCAATTACTAGGAGCATATATTTAATCTCTTATGAATTTGTCAAAACATTTTGATTAAGTTACTTATTGAAGTTTTTAAATATTTTTTAATGTTGTACAAATTTATTAAAGGTTCATCGGTTATCACTTCAAAATTTAAATTGCTCCTTTTCAAATTCATTAATCTTTAGGTGGTATTAAATTGAATTACACTAAACTAAATCATATTGGAATAATTGAATTTTGAAACAATATTTGATTGAAAATTGAACATAATATAGAGCGAAGATTTTAATTTTCAATACAATTTTAAAGATATGATTTTGAAATAATTGAAGTTCAATATAATTTAAGGATTTTAAAATAATCTAACTAGATTGAACTAGCATGATCCTAATTTATACATGAAAATATTTATATATTTAGCCCTTTGAACAATGGAGTAATGTTTTCCTCTATTTTACTTGGCCTTTTATTCATTGTTTTTTTTTGACATCATTATTCATTATATGATATATCATATTAGCATATTATAAAATTATCCTAGATCCCTTATAAAGAATTTTATGTTTTAAATATTCTTATCTATTGTTAAGAGGGAATTTGAACAAAGAGCAGCTACAATGGGAGGTGGAAATTTTATGGTGCCTGCACAGAAGTTGACAGACTTTTTGGAAAATAAGCCATCAGGTAACATGGTTTGGAATTTTTAGAATCTAATGATGATTTTAGGATCCTTGATTGATTAATTTACTTGATTTAATTTATTTCTTACTGTAAATTTCTTAATTGTATGTATTTAGTTTGTTTCCTTTCTAAGTAGATTATTTGTATATAAGGTGACCTTTGTAGGGTAATAATCTTCGGAAGGTATTCTACTTCCATGTTTTTTCAAAATGGATACTAAATTTCAATTTATTGTATATGGAATATAGCTTTAAGAACAGAGGGTGGCACAAAAGATTTTTATAGAAGAGAGGAAAAATATATCAAGGTCATATCTACAAAATAGATGTTTTAGAATATGCTAGAAATCAAATCCAAAAAGTCTTCTTAATTACTCAATACTACCCTTCAAGTTGGTGTATAGATATCATACATGTCTAACTTGTACACTAAGGTATGATAAGTTTTATTGTTAAGTCCCTTTATGAACTATGTGAATATGTCGACTAACTGCTTTTTTGATGGAACATGGAGGAAGTTTAGCATACCACTTGTCAATTTTTTCATTGTTTTGTCCAATCATGTTGTACCAGATTATCAACTATGCCAATAAGAGTTTTATTGTCATAATACCAAGAAAAATTATCATCTCTTGCTAATTTTAGTTCTGCTTCAACACTTGATTTAGTGACAACTCTTTGTTTTTTGCTTCACCAATTGACTAAATGTCATCCTACAAGTGTTCAAGAACCTATAGTCAACTTCTTGTCATTTGGTGATCTAGGCTAGTTAGCATTTGTAAAAGCTTCTATTTGAAGATGATTACATTTAGCAAAGAGTAGGCTTTCCTAGGTGTAAACTGTAAATATTATAGAAAATGAAAAGTTGCTTGCATATGAGTCTGTTGAGGATCTTGCATTAATTGGTTTACCAAACTAATTGCATATGCTATGTTAAATCTAGTATGTGAGAGATAAAATCAATTTCCCAACTAGTTTTTGGCATCTCTCCTTATAAACTATTTCTCTGATCCCTACTTGCAATCTATAATTGCTTTTAATTGGTAAATCTATTGGCTTGTAACCTAATATACCAATTTTTTTAGAAGATCTAAGATATATTTTCTTTGATAGAAAAATATCCCTTTGCTAGATCTAACAACTTGAATTCCCAAAAAATATTGTGGCTTTTCAAAATCCTTGATTTCAAATTCTTGAGTTGAAATTCAATTAAGCCATTTCATTTTTATCATCTCCTATCATAATTATGTCATCAATATACATAATGAGGAGAGTTATCTTATCCTTGTGATATTTTGTAATAAGGGTATGATCAACATTACTCTTTGATAACTAAAGGGAATCATGGCTCTATTGAACCTATCAAACCATACAATGAGAGATTCCTTTAATTCGTATAAAGCTTTTTTGAGCTTGCATACCTTCCCTTCTATCTTCTCATCATTGAAATCATAAGAAATTTTCATATATACCTCATCTTCCAAGTCCCTATGCAAGAATGCATTTTCATGTCATATCGTTGTAGTTCTTAATACAAGTTAGCTACACAAGATAAATGTATTTTGATGGTGTTTATTTTTGCAACTCAAGCAAAACTTCCTTGATAATCCACTCCATAAGTTTGAGTGAACACTAACTATCAATTTGGCTTTGAATCTTTCAATAGATCTATTAACCTTATGTTTTTATAACCAACTGGGTTTTTGTCAATTGGAGGAGTAATTGATTCCTACTCATTTTTTTGTTAAAACTTGCATTTCTTTAATCATAGCAATCTTCTATTTAAGATCTTTTATGGCTTCCTTCCAATCCTTTGAAATGAAAAAGAAGGCAAAGTGATAGAGATGAATAAGAGACAAAATTAGAGATAGTGTTTCTTATAAGATATTTTCTAGGAGTAATTGGTATGTCTAGATCACAAGTATTATCAAAGAATAAAGATAACTCATTAGGAAAAATGTCTTGACATGCAGTAGGTTGCATAATGAATTTTTTTAGGAAATGTCTCATAGGGTATCTTTTTAAATTAGGCCTGTCTAATCATCCAACAATCCCTTATAGATCATCCCTATCCCTTAGTCTAGTCATCTCACTTTCCCCTTGTTACCAAATACGAAAAGAATCTTAGGATTTCTAGCATATTCTACTTCCTATATTGTAGATATGATTTTTTGATGTTATTTCTTAATTACTTGATCTTGTATTTCCTAATTAGTGGTAGGATTTCTAGTATAAATACCTTGTATTATTTTGTATTGATACACAAGAAAGAGGTTTCCTCATCTCTAAAATCTTCATGATATCAAAGCCTGCTCGTCTTTAATAAACTCTTTTTAGAGGAGGAAAAAAAAAAGGTTTCTAGGGTTGTTTTTCATAGCCTATTCTTGAAGGAGTTGATTGCCACTACCCGTCTTAAAGGAGTGCTCACCGGCTGATCAACCTTTGCCTTTTGTCTCACTGTTGTCAACCTTTACACATGCCTAATACGCCTTATTAGGGTTTCGGTGATCCTTCATGCACTAGTGCATGAACTTCGTTTTCGAGTTTTATTTCTATTGCTACCAAGGAGATGTTAGACAGTTTTTCTACCAATGAGATTCAACACCTTAGACGACTTCTTTCTTAGCTTGGGTTCTTAGATTATAGACTTAGGTGCAAACGTATGACATGCTTACTAAACGACTTCTATAAGTATTCTCCTTGTATAATGTCAAAAATTGTAAGAATTGTTTATGGTTCCCTAATCTTAGTTTTCAACTCAAATTCTATCGTTTGCATTCCAAATTTTCAACTAACTATTCGACATTGTTGAGATGAAATTTTGAATTATTGATAAGAGAGAATTACATTCTATTTATATATATATCACTATTATGAATTTATGAATAATTATGAAGGAAATAATTCTAATAAATCTAATCTAGTAATTTCCTAATCAAAGATATTCCTAAAGTATAATCTTCCTATTCAATACATTTAATTTCCAAATAAATACAAAGATGATTTCCTAATTTACACTTCCTCTTAAGTTGGAATATAGAAATTAGTCATGCCCAACTTGTTACAAATATGCTTAATTCGTATCCTGCTTACTACTTTTGTAAATATATGTTTAAATTTAGAGAATAAAATTCTTCTACTTCTTGTGTATAGATTGTTGTATTTACACTAATATTTATACACAAAGACCTAGCACTACTCAAGGAAGCACAAATCAAGTAAAATACAACTAGAATAGGGAATACAAGTAGAATAGAATAAGGAAAGGTTATGCTGCCCTATAATTTTGCTGATAATCTTCTAATTTTAGTCAACAATCCCCCTCAAGTTGGTGCATATATATCTCGCATGCCCAACTTGCACGCTAATGTATGAAAGCTTCTTTTGTCAAAGCCCTTTTGTAAATACATCTGCTAGTTGTTCCTCTAATGCAACATGGAGTAGTTTTAGCACCCCACTTGTTATTTTCTCTTTGATAAAATGTCTATCAATCTCAATGTGCTGAGTCCGACCATGTTGGACTGGATTGTGAGCTATGCTAATGGCAGCCTTATTATCACAATACAATGATAAAATACCACTGTCTCCCAGCTTTAGTTCTTCCATAAGTTTATTTAACCATAAAAGCTCACACACTCCTTGAGCCATAGCTCTATACTCAGCTTCAGCACTGGATCTGGAGACTACACTTTGTTTTTTGCTTCTCCAGGTGACTAGATTTCCTCCTACAAGTGTACAATACCATGTAGTTGATCTTCTATCATCTAGAGATCCAGCCCAATCAGCATCTGTAAAGCCTTCTATTCTAAGATGATCATTCTTAGCAAACAATAAGCCTTTTCCTAGTGCAGATTTTAAGTATCGTAGAATGTGAAAAACTGCTTGCATATGACTTTGACGTGGATCATGCATGAACTGGCTTACCAAACTAACCGCATAGGCTATATCTGGTCTAGTATGAGACAAATAAATTAATTTCCCAACTAACCTTTGGTATCTCTCCTTGTCTACAATCTCTCCAACATCCAATTGCAATTTATGGTTGCTTTCAAGTAGTGAATCTGCTGGTTTGCATCCTAGCATACCAGTTTCATTTACAAGATCAAGGATATATTTTCTTTGACACACAAATATCCCTTTGTTGGATCTGGCCACCTCAATTCCTAGGAAGTATTGTAGTTTTCCAAGGTCCTTGATATCAAATTCTTGAACTAGGCGAGTCTTTAAATGGGCAATTTCATCTTTGTCATCTCCTATCACAGCTATGTCATCAACATATACTATGAGAAGAGTTATCTTACTCTTATGATGCTTTATAAACAAGGTATGATCAGCATTGCTTTGTTGATAGCCAAATGAGATCATAGCTTTGCTAAACCTGTCAAACCATGCCCTAGGAGATTGTTTTAGTCCATACAAAGCCTTTGTCAGTTTGCATACCTTGCCTTCTGTCTTCTCTTCATTAAACCCAGGTGGAACTTCCATATACACTTCTTCTTCTAAGTCTCCATGCAGAAATGCATTTTTGACATCATATTGTTGGAGTTCCCTGTCTAAGTTGGTTGCACAAGATAAGAGTATCCTGATAGTGTTCATTTTTGCAACCGGAGCGAATTTTTCTTGATAGTCCACACCATGGATTTGAGTGAATCCCTTGGCGACCAATCGAGCTTTAAATCTTTCAACTGATCCGTCAGCCTTATGTTTCATTGTGAATACCCACTTGTAGCCAACCAAGTTCTTGTCAGTTGGAGGATCAACTAGCTCCCAAGTTCCATTTTTAGCTAAGGCATGCATTTCTTCTACCATGGCACCTTTCCAATTGGAATCTTTAACATCATCCTTCCAATCTTGTGGAATTGTCACAGAAGAAATAGACAAGGCAAAGGTTCTATAGGCAGGTGATAAGGAGGAGTAACAGACAAAGTTAGAGATAGAATGTTTAGTGCATGATCTCACTCCTTTTCGAAGTGCAATAGGGATGTCTAAATCATAAGTATTATCAGAAGGTAAAGGTAACGTACCAGAGAAACCTTCACCAGGAGAGATATCTTGACATGTAGTGGATTGCATAATGTCTTCATCCAGAATTTGTTGCCTAGAATATCGTTTTAAATTAGGTCTATCTAACCTTCTAACAATCTCATGTTCATTATCCCTATTCTTAGGGCTTCTAACGATCTCGTGTTCATTATCCCTATTCTCAGGGCTAGGAACATTCTCCCCCTGAATTGGACTATCTCTCTCCCCCTGGATTGGAACACTCTTGTCTTTTATTTTACTAGACTGATAACAACTCCTCATCATGAATCTTCCCTCAAGGAGGTGATAAAGTTGAAAAATAGGGTTCATTTTCACGAAAGGTAACATCTATATTGACAAAGTGGGTTTGACTAGGTGGATGATAACATTTGTAACCTTTTTGTGTAGGAGAGTAACCAAGAAATACGCATATCAAAGATTTTGGATCAAGTTTGCTCCCTGGCGTACAATGAACAAAGCAAACACAACCAAAGACTTTAGGAGGAACAATATAAGTGTTATGATCCAAAAAGATTTGTAGAGGACTTTTAAAGTTGAAAACCTGTAGAGGCATTCGATTTATAAGATAAGTAGAAGTTAAAATTGTATCCCCCCAATATATTTTTGGAAGATTCGTGGTAAAAAGTAGTGATCTAGCAACTTCAAGTAAGTATCTATTCTTTCTCTCAGCAACTCCATTTTGAGGACTAGTATAGGGACAACTAGTTTGATGGATTATACCATGGGAGTTTAAATATGCAGCAAATTGATTATTCCTATACTTGGTTCCATTATCAGTCCTTAATATCTTAATTTTTGCATCAAATTAGGTACAAACCATTTTATGAAAGGATTGAAAACAAGAGAATACCTCGGTTTTAGATTTAAGCAAATATACCCAAAAGTCATACGAGTGCAACAATCAATGAAAGTAACAAACTAGCGATTACCAGTTAAAGACAGATTACGTGTTGGCCCCCAAACATCAGAATGAATAACAGAAAGAGGACAAGTACTACGATTATTTCTTAAAGGATAAGAATTTCTCTTGTGTTTAGCAAGTTCACAACTATCACACACTAAGGTATCAATAATGTTTTGTTGAAATAACTTAGGAAATATTTTCCTTAAAACAAAAAAGGATGGATGGCCTAACCGTCTATGCCGTTGTATAATTTCTTGATGAATATCGCTACAAAAAACAGTATGACCTTTATTCTCCAAAGAACCTTCTAACAAATATAAGCCATTATGCACTCTACCACTGCCAATCTTCCTCCCGGTTTGCAGGTCCTGGAAAATACAATGAGTAGACAAAAATTCAATTTTACAATTTAGAGCTTTAGTAATAGCACTAGCAGATAAAAGATTTACAGGGAAATTAGGAATATGAAGAACCGATGAGAGGTGAAAGTTTGGTGTACAGTGAATAGAACCTGAACCTGAGACTGAGGTTAAAGAACCATCAGCAAGAGTTACGGTTTCTGGTAGAGTACTTGGTAAATAAGTATGAAAGTCTTTTAAAGAATTAGTCGTATGTCTATTTGCATCTGTGTCAATAATCCTAGAATTAGAAGAAGCAGTATAGACAATACTTGATTGAACACAATTAGAGATAGAACTAGAGGATGCTCCAAGTTGAGAAAGTAGTCGTTTGAGGTATTGAATTTCATTGGAAGAGAAGGCATCTGGATGAGATATCTCATTGGTATTCTCAGCCATGTGTGCTTGTGTTCGTGAAGCATGAAAGTGCCTTCTGCCTTTTCCTCTAGGAGGGCGACCATGCAATTTCCAGCAAGTATCTTTCGTATGTCTAGATTTTCCACAATAATCACACTACAAGTGTTCTTTGTCAAAGTTCTTAACTTTGGAGATTTCAGCCATCAATCCATATTTGTCAATAGGAACAACATTCATCATAGCACTTCTTCTACTCTCTTCCTGTTGGACATAGGAATATGCTTGTCGTAGGACAGGAAAAGGATCTCGGCCTAGCACCTGGACTTGGATTTGATCAAAATCAGAGTTCAAACCAGCTAGAAAGTCATACACACGTTCCTTCTCTCTCATGGTCTGATATTTTGCAGAATCATTAGGACATTACGCCTTAAACTCTTGATAGTAATCAAGCTTTTGCCACAATCCACTTAATTCAGCAAAGTATTGAGCCACTGTCAATTCTCCTTGTCTTAAATTATGAACCTTATTGCGAAGTTCATAGATTAAGGCATCATTGCCTACTTGAGAGTATGTAATTGAAGCAGCAGTCCAAATGGCAGCAGCAGTTCGATAGAGAAGATATCCACGAGCAATATGCGGTTGCATAGATTTCAACAACCATGACATAACAAGAGAATTCTCACAGGTCCATTTATCTAGTGCAAGACCTGCTTGTTCTGGCTGTTTTCAATCCCCAGTTATATAGCCCTGTAATTTTCTAGCCTCTATAGACAAAAGACAGGAGGTAGACCAAGCTAGGTAGTTGGTTTCATGAAGTTTTACATGACTAATTTGCAAGGCAAGATTATCCAGAATAGTAGTATTGTCAACAGATTCGTTTTTCATGTTAACAATGTCTGTAGACCCACTGGTTGCCATTTTGATGAAGGAAAAACAGTCTCAGCTAAGAAGGAGAAATAGAAAAAGGAACCAGCAGGAAAGAAGTGCCAGAAAACCCTGGAAAAGGTGTTGGGAATGAGGCTGCTCACTTGGGCAGATCATTGGAAAGAAATTTCAAGCCCATCACATACAATGTACAGAGAAGAATATTTTGTAAAAGAAAAGTTTGCATCCATTATTCACTAGTTAGGTGTTTATATAAGATATAAGTCTATGTATACAAATAAATCAAATCATTAGGATCCTAGGATCAATCCTACAATCAATCCGTAAATCTATGCTCCTAAATATGTGTTATATATTACTGGAATGTTTATGGCAGTAACAAGGATGGATGTAAGTATGACTCAAATGAAAATGATGTGGATTTGTTACTCTTTCTGATGATGCTTAATTGTTTGTGTTCGTCTTTCTTTTATTGAATGATCTTGACTTTCATGTTATGGTGGCTTGTTTTTCCTCCCTAATGTACAATTTTAACAACTACTATTTGTTTTAAAACATGATTTATTGTTCTTTTGTATCTTGTGCATATGCATGTACCTTGCATAGGCACCAGCACACAATAGTGTCTCCGCGCACATTCAGCCTTATAGTAGTATATGAAGTAGAATTATTGTAATATTTTGGGAAGTGTTTAGCTACCATATTTCGGCTGGCCTGACTTGTTTGTTTTTGCTAGGACCATATTTACCACCATCAAGCTATCGCTTAGGGGTAACGGCTACCGATCTCCATGAGTTGTTTCCTGCTCACATTACAGAAGCTTTGCAGCAATCAATCTTGATGTTTGATAAAGAGGTCTTAGTTTGCCTATGATGTGACGAAGTCCATATCATTATAGTTAATAAGCTGAAGTTGCTTTGAATGTTTCAATTTCTTCAATGAGCTGACATTTCACTGACTATTTCAATTTCAGCTACCAGGATTTGTGTCCGAGAAAGCCCTTCTTCATGGAGTAGAGGTATCTCTAACTAGCTACGTTCTTTAACTCACATTTTATGATAGAATGACAACATTTTTACCTGGTGGTCTTAACCTGCTGGTTGGATTTCATTCTTTTTTTCCAGACGAGAACGAGCTCTCCTGTTCAAATTCTTCGAAACATGGACACTTATGAGAGTTTGTCATTGAGAGGGCTGTATCCAATCGGTGAGGGAGCAGGTTATGCTGGTGGGATTGTCAGTGCTGCAGTGGATGGCATGCACGCAGGTTTTGCTATCGCAAAGAAGTTTGGTCTCTTGGTGAATGACATAGAGTCGGTTTTAAGGAAGCCTCTGAGTGATGGACTTATCAAATACTAGAACGGTTTTAATGCATTCAAATTTAATGTTGTACAGCTGCTGAACAGAATGGCATTCTTGTTCATCCCGCCAATCATCAGTTAGTATTCATTTATATGCCACTATTAAAAGTTGTTTCTTCTGACCATATTGATTATTTGAGTTTTTATTTTTTTTTCTGCATTGCAGATTGGTAGAATTATTGCTAACTGCTCACCAAGGTCGAAAAACTGCATTTACATTTCCTTCTTGTGCAATACGAATTTTATGTTTACAAGAAACGTTAGGATGCTTTGCCATTTTGGTCAGGGGTTATATGAATCTGGTTGATAATGCGACATGTTCTTTTGGCAGGACTAGGAGGAGTCGGTTTTAGTAATAGCCATTGCCTAGCAGATTCAGGCCATGTTGTGCTGATTATCGGATGATGAACAATTATTTCCTATTTGAGAATCATCTGTTGACTTGAATGCAGAACTTAGTATTCATATAGGATTTGATAAGGTAAGCATAAATGTTGTTTGGGAGAGTTGAGGGAAATGGTAAGGTTTGGAAGGGTTAATGAACCCTAAAAAATCCTCCAATTTTTAACACCTCAAATTGGATTGTTTTGAATGTTTAGAATTAAATAAAATATTATATACATATTTTATTCTTATTCATTACTAAATTCTGTAATATAAATAGGTATCTTAGAAGATTTAAAATTTTTTATTTATTTTTATTATATTGAGATATTTGCAAAAATAACAAATTTTTAGTTTTAATTTTAAGAAATCTTGGTCTTTTTTTTTTTTTTTTCAATTTTAGCTTTTTCCCCTAAATCTATTGCTTTTCTTCTTTCTGTGTTTCACTTCTCCCCATTTTCTTGTCCATAAGTTGCATTTACTCATCTTATCTTGTTCATCATTTTCTCGTATTTTTCACTTTACATATACTCTCTTGTTCTTTTTTTTGTTTTTCATTTTTTCTTCAGCAAAGATTTATTTCTTTCACTTTTTATGCAACCTATATTGAGGCAAACATAATTTTGATTTTAATGGTATAAGGTTTTCTAAAAAGTTAAAGAAGATCTAACTTCTTATTAAAAAGTCAAAAGTTAAAAGGTAGTACAAGATAAATTATAGGTTTTGAATGATTTATTTTTTTGATTTTTTTGTTAATTTATTTATATTGAATATGGACTTCTTTTACTGTTGATTGTATATCAATTTTTATTGTCAATTTTTGATTGTCAATTTTTTATTCTTATTTTTATTGTCAAAAATTCTTTATTTTGATCTTAATTATTTGATTTTTTTTGAAATTAAGAAAAATGATATTACCCAAATATTTGATTTTTCTTCTGCATTTTTTTGTTGCTAGATTTTATGATATGATTTATTGGTTATTGGTGGTCCTTGTTAATAAAGAATCATCGATATATTCAAATTGCATTTTGTTAATCGTCTTTCCAGTACATTTATGAAATAAGTTTTTAGATTTTTTGTTTATATTTATTTAATTTCTTTGATAATTTTTCTTGATATATATTATTTTTAATGATTATGATTTGTTTATTATTTCATTTATTGAGGATTTTATTGAAGTAAAAGAGATTTACTAATTAACAACGATGATATGAAGCCTTATCGTAATATACTATTTGTTTTATTATACAATCATGAATTAATAAAGCAAGGAGAGAACATTTAAAGTGATAACGAGACTTTGAGGAAGAATTTGATAAATGATGCTACTACAAGTTAAAATTGATGTTGTACTATTAAGTTTTTAAGTGTTTTTTATTAATCTTGTAATGAATATTTATAAAATAGTGAATCTTTAAGTTTAATGGTTTTGAAGTAATGTAATCATAAAGTTTTTATCTCCTTTTATTTAATTTAAATTCTTTTGTAGATTATTTTTTTCAAAATTTTAGTGTAGTGATTGTGTGCCTTTTTATCTCTTTTATATACACTTTATAAATATTATTTTATGCATTATATTTTGTATGTTTTTTATATCCCAATTACCTCCATATATTAACCCTTGCATAGTGAATTTAGTTTTCATGAAATATATTGTGAATATTGTTTGTTTTTTCTTCAATTAAAACATAAAATCAAAGTAGAATCTTGCTTCAAACCATTCATGGAAACAAGTTGAGAAGAAGACATGATATGAAGTTATGTAACATTTCCATGAACTTGTAGAACTCCTTTTTCATTTCCTTTATGGTTGTAGAAAACAAAAAAATCTCCATATGTAAATGACCTCTTATCAATCCGCACCAAGTAAGCATCTAAGTTGTAAACCTTTTGTCTTGTAAAATTCATCTAAGTTGTAAACCTTTTGCTTTGTAAAATTTATCTTATCAATATACTAGTATGACAAGATGAAGAGGATGAAGTGTTTCAATTTTTCTTTTTGTTCTTCCCTTTAGAATTGTTGAATTAAATTGCAAAGAGCAGAGAATTGAGCCAAGTTGTTGAAGAATAAGTTGTGTTGCCTTAATTAGATTATAATGATGTATTTATAATTAATCAATTAGGGTTACATGGAAGACTTATGACTTAAGTCATGCATGTGACTCTCATATGTGACATGCATGTGATTTATCAAGTCACATGGACTCTTTGGCTTCTCAAGCCTAGTCTACATACATGAGGCTTTTAATCAAAACACCCTTCATGACTTATCACATAAGCTTGGAATAATCTATCATTATTTAAACTGTAACTTTTAATTTGTTCTCTCATTTTTAGGATATTAACATGTTGATAACATATGAAAATATTATTAAATCTATAATACATTTGTATGTAAGTCAAGAGTAGTGTCTATTCACACATCATCATTACTTAAACATTAAGAGGTTAATGGCTTGACTACAATCCTTCCATATTAGACATTATTGCAATAAACTCCTTTAACCATCCTTTATCTTATTTAAGTTTGAGTTTGAATTAATGTCAATTCAGTGCATGATTAAGTACTATTAGATCATGCCCTAAACTTAGATAATTTATGTACCATAATCTTTATTCCTAAAATACCCCTATGAATATCATTTACCCGTAGACATTATACTCTTGCCAAAGATTTATGAATAACATATTATTACATGAATAATGAGATAATCTCTTACAATTAATTTGTGGTGAATCCTCTATTAATATACAAATGTCTTTAACTATTTTATATTATACCTAATCTCCAAGCTATGATGGCCTCTTATGGAGGAAGAAAGCATATGAATCAAAGAATAACAATGCACTGTTAAGACAACCTTATTAACAGAAATTACATATTTAAGGATGATTTTTAAGCAATGATTGAGTATTTATCATAATATATTGATTAGTTGTTACAAATTTTTATAATTGTCATTGAAAAATATATTTAATGACGAAGTCTATAATCACCATGACTATAATATTTCATCATGATTTCATATAATTTGTGATGAAAATATAAGTTTGTCACTTTCTTTTTAGAGGGAAAATTCGATGCCATTTTATTTGGAGGGAAACTCATTCATGACGAAATAATATTAAATAATGACAACTTATGATGCATCAAAACATACAATGACAATTAATTTTATTGTCATTAATTTAATGAAATAAAAAAAGTGACAAATCATTTTGTCATCCAACATTGACTTTTGTTGATTATAATAGAAAATATGTCATAATTTAATTTGAAAGTCAAATATGAATAATAAATCATAATTATGATAAATTTGATAAATTTTGATAGTCATTGAATTTTAATTTCTAATGATCAAAATTAAGTTCATCATTGATTAATAGATTTTAGAAACAACAAATAAATATTGTTACAAAATATAATTTATAGTGAAGAAATAAATGTTTATTGCAAATAAATATGAATTAGTAATAATTTTAATAAATAATGACTTTTAATGTTAATGAAAACATCAATTTATAATGATAATTATTTATTTTGTCATTGTTTAATGTAAATAAGTGGCAGTAATTTTGTTATAAAAAATTTTATGAAAAAAAAAAAGAATATCATGTTATTGTAAATGCTAGTTTTATGAATTTCCAGTATAAATATTGATTTCTTTTATTTTTAGTAATATATGTGTACATATATATAACAATTTATTAGAATTATAAACATAATTAAATTATAATCTTAAACATAATTGAAGATTTTTAACTAATGATAATCTTATTTGTCACAAAATAGTTATTAATGACAACAAATTTGTTTATCATTAATTAGTGTAATTGAGAAATGATAAAAAATCACCATGAATAATTAATTTATAGTGAAAAATTATGTTATCAATGCTAGTATGAATGAAAAATAATACTAATTAATAATAATTTCAAATGTCATAAAATATTAATTTAGGAGAATAATGATCAGTTTAATAATGTTTAATATAAATATCAAGAATTATAGACACAGAAAAGGTAAAAATGAAGATAAAAAAATTTAAGGAATAATAAAAAAAATCAAAGTAGTGTTTGTATGTGAATTTAGAATTTTAGACAATGTCTTTGATTTCAATGTTGCAAGAAATTACATTGATTTTTTCATAAACTAATGTCAAATATTGAGTATTAAATATATATATTAAGATCTTAGATACTTGAGATAAGGAATTAATTGTTAAACATATTATGTTACTAACAATGTGTTAGTGATTATCATGTATATTGATATTGCAAAATGAGATACATGTTGAGAATATTACTATTTAAACAAGTATTAAATTGGCATATTCTTTTAAGGTTTTAAATTGTATCAGTGATATGTTGATTTAATATAAATATTATTTTTTAAATTATTTTTATGTATATGCATAAAATATAAGTCAAATAATTAAAAGATTTTTTTAATTGATCATCTTATTATTTTAAATAAAGATATATATGGTAATGAATTTTATTTTGTTTGTATTTAAATCAATTTTGTATGGGAGAATAATATTTGAATTGCCTATATGACATTAATCTCTAAAGAAAAGAGTCCACATTAAGTAATTTCTTTTACGGCCGCTCATCCTAAAATCATGTTTGTCACATCCTAAATTGAGCACCCACTTTGCATCCATGAATTGATTTATATGTTTTATTTTATATGTTATAAGTGAGATATTGATATGAAATTATGCTAATGATGGAAAGTATATGATATGATAAGAGTTTCATGCCTTATAGTTGAAATGAAAATTTTGACAAAACCATTAAATGGATCCACTGAACGATGATTAATTGATGATTTTGATATTAAGAACACTTTGATATGATTAATTAAGTTTATCTAAGATGATTGTTTTAACTTAAATTAACTAATATGGAAATATAGTTAAATAAGATTTGAAATTATTGATGATGTCATAATTGAGTAATGATGATGTAAGCACGATGCATGCCTATAAGTATAATTATAATTATAATTATAATTATAATGTATTAGATAATGAATAATTATGTATTAATTATGTATTAGTAAAAGTATAAGATATTATGTTAATGTTAGAAAAATAAAATTAGTATTTTTAATAATGATGTCATAATTTGGAAAGATGATGTCATAAATGGTTAATGAATAAATTAATGGTATGTAAATAGATAAATAAATAATTATGTAATTGAAATAATATTAGTTAATGGATATTTAAATTAATGTATTATATTAGAAGTGAGATTGGTAATTGTGTTAGTAGTGTAGGAAATTGTGTTAGTGGGTTAGGAAGTTGTGTTAGTGGATGGAGAGAGAAATAAAATATTAGTATTTGGAGTTAGTGGAAAAAGACGGAGGATGATATTTATTAAATAAATATGTTATGGAAGTATAAATTATAGTATTAAATACATAAGATAAAGATTTGATTGGTAGAAATTAAGTCAAATACATATTTAAGTTTAAAATATGTATAATAATACATATTTAGGGACTTAAATGAAACTACCCTAAATGAGGATTCATTTCTTAGAATTTAGTGTGCATTTGGGACTTAATTCCACTCCTTCATACCTCCTTTCCCCTCTTGGCTGACACTTCTCTCCTTCCTCCTCTATTCATTTTCATTTTCACTTATCTTCGTACTTCATTCTTAGCCTTATTTTCTTCTACACTTCAAAGAAAACCGAAACTACTACTTAATCTTCATATTTTCTTTACAACTTTCATATATTCTAAAAGATCTATCTGTATAGCTTGAGGTTTGTATAAGATATTTTCTTTTCTCCTTGCTTTTCAAAGAGGGCGCATGTGTTTTTCCTTTAAGCTTCAAAACCGAAGCTATTTCCTTGAAGAAACCAAAGTTTACAAGTTTTTCTTCTTCCTTTGGCTTTGATTTTCAAGTTCCAGCAACATCTTTGAGTATACATCAAGGTTTGGTCAAAATACTCTTTGTTTCCCCTTATTTACTTGATGATCAAAACTTCTTTCCATTCGATTTTCAAGTTATGGCCGAAATCATGAAGATCCATGAGTTTTGGATTGAAACCGAAACCTTATTTGTTATCTAATTTCATTTTATGTTTGATCTCATGTTCTAAGGTACATGCATGTTGGTTTAAGTTGTAGATCAACTTAAAGGAAATCAAAAGAAGAAGATTCATTCAAATTCGCAGCAAATCAAAGGAAAAACCAAGTTTAAGTTGAGTGTTTGGTTGTTTGGCTAAAGGTAAGCCTTGGTGAGTATGAAGTAGTTATAGATCTATTGATTTATGCATTTTATGAGTGTTTGATGGTTTGGGCAGAATGTTTTATGTTAGATTTTGTTAATGATTTGATAGTTAAAGTGGTTATTGATGTAAAAGGGCATGAATAAAGTGATTAGTGGTTGTGTGGGTGTGTGTTGCTTGTGTTTTCCAATTTGTTTCAAGAGGAAAATTAAAGGATTTACTAAGATCTAACATAACAATGAATAAATTTTTTTAAACAGAAGGTTAAAAGTTAAGAAAATGATAAAGGTTAAGTAATAAGTTAAGTAAATTTGATGATTTAATGCTAAAATGTCATTTTTAGTATATGGGATATATTAATTATAAAATAAGTGATTAATTTAAAGTATGATTAAAGTATTTAACTTCTTAATTGAGATGAAATGGAGTTTTTATAAGGTAATAAGAAAAGTATATGCATATTAAGGAAAGATGGACTTAAGATATGATTTTTCAATGTTTAAATGGAGTATATTAAGGAATTCGGTCATATTAAGTTTAAGGATCTATTTGATCATTAAAAAAAGAATATAAAGTATTTAAAAAAAGTTTTATAAAGTGGTTAAGTAATGTTATAATATAGATAATTTAAGAATGCATTTTCAAGTATTAAAGGAAAATCTAAATTGAGGTATATGGTTATGATATATGTGAGGATTTATTTGATTAAATAATTAAGCATACAAAGTTTTATTAAGAAGGTTAATAAGTTAATAAGTAAATGGTATAATATGGTTTTAAATGAAATGTGTTTTAATGGACAAAAATTGAAATAGCAGTGAGGTATATGAGTTTAAGCATATGGTTTTAACATGATTAATTTATATGACTATATAGGATATCTTAATTAATAAGTTAATGGATAAATGGTATATAAATTGAATTTGGTTAAGTGAAATATAAGTTAAATATATGATATATGATTATACTTAAGTGGTGGATAATATATATGTTAAGACATATAGTGATGTGTGCCATCATGCATTACATTTTAGATGTTTTAGGATGTTTAAGTTGCTTTAATTTTATAGAATTTTATTTTAATCTATCATGTTTTTAGTAGAGTTCGATGTGTATGTTAAGTGTGTAGCATTAGAAGAGCAAATAAGAAGAAATAAGGAGTTTTGGTGCATGGAAGACTAACTCCACAATTGTGGAGCTCCTTGCCACGATCGTGGCAGAAGAGCATCAAGAGGAAAAGCTACTGGAAGATTCCACGATCATGGACTTCAACTCCACAATCATGGAAGCCATGAAGGGACTGCCCGAGACCTACTAGAAAAATCCACAATCGTGGACTCCAACTCCACGACCGTGGAGTCAAGTCATAAGAGAATAAGAAAGCTACTGGAAAAATTCACAATCGTGGACTCCAACTCCACGATCATGGACTTACAATTATTGGGTAAAGTGGAAGACGACTTGACAGAAGATAAGGTGGAGAAATGGATTCCATGTGAAAAGCAAAAATAAAAATCTTAATAAGCATTAATGGGCAATGGAGTCCATATTATGGAAAGAGTAGTGAGCAAAGAAATGGATAAATCCAAGATGGGGCCAGGTGTGACCTCCACTTAAGGATTTAAGGAGAGACCAACCAATAAGAGGAGGGCAAGAAAAAAGGGAAAAAAAAATTTTCTTCTTCTTCTGTAGAGTGTTCTTCCCAGCTGTGCTCTTTTTATCCTTCCTTGTTTTTCTTGTAAGCCATGAGTGGTTAAGTATTCAACAGTAGGGTTTGATTTCTGAAATCCCTTACAGGGATAGTTGATTATGCTTATTTAACATTACTATGAGTGTTTAATTCTAAAGTTTGATTTTAGAAACAAAATCTCTGCTTTATGATTGCAACAAGAGTTAGATTATAGAATGTTTGTTCATTGAGAGATGTTCAATTCTAAAGATTAGTTTTCTAAATGATTACTTATGCTTTGTAATTGCAACAAGAATTTAATTATGAAATGCTTACTCATTCTGGTTAGGTAGATGTGTATGAGAGATCTACATGCTCCTAATTCCTGTATGATTGCTTAATGGTTTCCTTGATTAAAGGACCACGACAGTGACTAAGTGAATATGAGATTAGAGTGAAATTTAGTCGGTTTCACCTCGAGAGAGGGTTATTGATGCTTTTGGATATTTGGGTAGTAATAAGCATATGACTATTATCTTAGCTTAGTGATGATGATCTCAAAACCTATGCCTCTTATCATTGTTCTACCTTATCACCATTAATCTTATCTCATTTCTTTATACATTGTACTTTTGTTATCGATTACTTTTAAACACTAAACCATTCGAGTTGCTTAAACAGATTGGAAATCTGAATAGTGGTGGATAAGCAATAATTCCTCATGGGATCGATATCTTACTACAATTATCTGTATGCTTGTAGTGAAGTAGTAATTAAAACTACTGTTGTTTTTGTAACGATCAAGTTTTTGGTGTCGTTGCCGGGGAATGATATGTTTAACGTCGCTATGAAGAAAGTATAATTTGATTTAAGAGTTTAGTTTTAATTTTTGGTTTAAGTTTGTTTTTTAATGTATGAGTAGGAAAAGAACTAAGAACTCTCAACCACCATTGATAAAAATCTGTGAAGATCTTACAAGACTTGAAAGAGAGAATCGAAGAATGGCTCAAAAGCAAATTGTGCAGGGAAATCTAGTAGAAATGGTAGAGGAGCAAAGGACTTTGATGAATGTGGTTAGACCTTGTTTCTATGCTAACCAACAAAGTATAATGAGGCCAGCTGTAGCAGCCAACAACTTTGAAATTAAGCCAGCTCTACTGCAAATGTTGCAGTCTTCGGTACAGTTTTGCGGTTTAGAAATGAAGACCTTAATGCTCATATTTTAAATTTTTTGGAGATTTGTGATACTTTCAGGTATAATAAAGTGACAGAGGATGCTATAAGGTTAAGACTATTCCCATTTACATTGAGGGACAAGGTAAAGGTTTGGCTGAACTCATTGACATCAAGGTCAGTTACAACTTGGGACTAGCTTGTGCAAGCATTCTTGGCCAAATACTTCCCTTTGGCAAAGACTGTAAAGATCATCAAGGAGATTACTAATTTCCAGCAAATGGACAATGAATCTCTATATGAGATATGGGAAAGATTCAAGGAGCTACAAAGGAAGTGTCCTCACCATAATTTACCGAGAGAATTGCTACTCCAGACATTCTACAACGGGGTCAACACAACCATTAGAGGGACCATTAATGCAGTAGCTGGAGGGTCCCTGATGAAAAAGACTATAGAAGTAGCATATGAACTCCTGGAAGAAATGGCAGCTACTAATGCACTATAGGAATTAAATAGGTCAAGAACGGTAATTAAAGAACATAAAGGTGTTTTTTCACTTGATGCTGTTAGTGCTTTATAGGCTGAAGTTACAAATTTGACAAAGCAAACCAGCAACTTATCAAAGGTCTCCAGTTCATGTGAGCTGTGTGGACAAGCAGGACATGCTGTGAATGAGTGCAATGCATGTGAAACCATAGAGCAGGTCAATTTTGTAGGCAACATGCTGCAATCCATGGGAAGACAAGGTAACAATCCTTACTCTAACACATATAATCCGGGGTGGCGAAACCATCCAAAAATTTCTTGGAGTGATAATGCAGGAAATGTGCAAAAAGCATAACAACCAGTACCTCCCTAAAACAATTTTGAGTCAAAGAAGGAGAAGTTCATGGAGCTGCTGGGAACTAAACTAACAAATTAGGAGGAGTCACAAAAGTAAATGGAAGCTAAGTTTGATCAAATTATGAAGAACCATTCCTCTTCCATCCACAACCTAGAAGTACAGGTGGGGCAACTGGCAACAACAATAGCACAAAGGAACCTTGGAGGACTTCCAAGTAATACCGAATTGAACCCCAAAGAGCAAGTCAATGCAATTCAATTAATGTCACATCCTCATTTTTAGCGTGAAAATTATTAATATTTTGGGTGTTGAAATTATACCCTATATGATCAAAAAAATATGATGATGACATGTAATTATGGAAAAATAAGCATTTCGAGGTGAAAATTATAAATATTATAATAATAATAGGACATATCTATCAAGATTAAGAAATGATTATAAGATGATAGTAGATTAAGTCAAATGCGAAAAATAAGCTCGAACATGAAAAATTGGATCGAGCGATAAATTGCATGTATATCGAGGTAAGAAGATTTATATATGCATGGAAATGCATGCAATTGAGGAATTATGATAAATTATGATTGTATTTGGAGTATGCATAATTTATAAATTAAGTATGATTAAGGATCGTATAAATGAATTATATGAGTGATAAATGTATGTATAATATATATACATATAGAAATAATTATGGATTAGTGAATAATGGAATATTAAATAAGTATATTGAAATATGTATGTCTAAGATGATTGTTTTAATATAAAAATTAATGATATAGAAAAGAAAGTAAAATGGAATTTGAAATTTCATTTATGATGTCATAAATGAACCTTGATGATGTAAGCATGATGTAAGCATATGAGTTTGATTATGATTCCAATTGTATTAAGAATGATTAATTATGTATTAATAATACATTTGTGAAGGTATATAATGATATGAAAATATTAGAAAAGTAAAATTAGTGAATTTTATTTATAATGTCATGATGATGTCATAATAAGGTATGATGATGTCATAAATGGATTTATTGAATAATTGAGAGTATAATTTAGTATTTAATTGATATATTGAGATAATAATAGAGTATTAGTATTAGGCACGTGATGGAAAGAATTAAATATTGAGGTATGGGTATTTGGAAAAGAATATTAGAAAGTGGTGTAAGTGGATGGAGAGAGAAGAATATTTGAGTATTTTATTTAATTAAATGATGGATTTATAGATTGGTGACATGGAAAATACAAAATTTAGGGTTATGAGAGCATCTTATATGTATTTTAAGGATTAATGGGAAGGAAAGTATGTATAAACATGTATTTTATACATATGGGTGTATTTAGGGGCTAGAATCCTACGTGTTGAGGTGCATTGAAGCTACCATGCACCCATTCTATTTATACAACACATTCCATCCGAATTTAGGGTTGGAATACACTCATTTCTTTCTTCATTTTCATTTGGCAAAATTCTTTTCCTTCCATCCCTCTCCATTATTCATTTTATTCATCTTTTCATACTCTATCTTCATGTTCTTCTTCATTTTTTCCTGAAAATTAAAGATACTCTCCATCTTCTTCATTATTTCTCTTCAATAATCACATACTAAACTAAAAATATGTGTATATCTTAATATTAAGCTGAAATACTTGATGTTCTCCATGGTTTAGTGAAAGGCCGCATCATTTCCTCATTGATCTTCAAAGTGTAAGTTAATATTTATTTCATTCATGACTTTTCCTCAAAAATCCAAACCTATATTGCTAACTAATCCATATTTTTCTTCATAGATCTTGTTTGGAAGGTATATGGGAGGCTGGAAAAATGAATTTTGATGAAGAGATCTTTTTAGATCTAAAGTTATTTTATAAAGCAGTGAAGTTTAGACTTATTTTTGGATTGTTAATATTAAGGTGAGCTTAGTTTGATGATTGATTCATTAGATCCATGTTTTTGTGTACATTGGAGTTTTGGCAGAATTATTTTGAGAAAAAAAGAGCATATGGCCGAAAGGTATAGACATAGATTTAATAGTTTTAGCTTTTAATTTCATAGTATAGATGATTAGTGATGTAAATATGGATTAAACTAGTGGATTATGGTGTGTGTATGGGTTGTTCTTGTGATATTCTTGACATGGACAAAAATGGCAGAAGATTAAGCCATTAAAATGGTAAGTTAAAGGCTAGATTAAAGTATAAGAAAGATTAATAAGTAATTAATTAAGGTAAGATTAAGTTTACATAAGATAAATGATAGTTTAAGGTTGATTAATGGAGCTGCACATGATTAATTAAGTTGAATAATTAAAGGATAAGGTAAATGATTATAAGATTGATAATATTATCATATGGTTTTAAATTAATTAGGAAATTGAGTTATTGTCATAAGGAAAAGATAAGGTATGGGTATAATAAATGAATAAGGACAAAAAAAATATAATTGTATGTCATTTAGCAATAATGATGCATATGACCAAAAGGGATAAGACAAATGATATTATGATTAATAATTTAAGTGTATGGCATAAAATAAAAGAGGAAATTAAGATGTTGTGAAATGGAATTGGATAAGGTATACGTATATTAAGAAAATATTGACATAAAGTAGCAAATTAAAATGTTTAAATGAATGGAAATGTAGCTGTCACACCCTCATTTTGGACCGGCTTGATCCAGATCGATTTAGGAATGCTTCTGAGTCAGTTTGGGTTAACTTCTGGCCAATCCAAGTTGATTTAGGGCTTTCTAGGCCATTCTGGGCCAACTTCGGCCATCCTAGGG
>CANYBF010373222.1:0-12873 GCA_948192965.1 Dalechampia spathulata
GTTAGTTCATAAACAGGTAAACACAAATTAGAAAAAAAAAAAAAAAAATTTCATAGAAATCCCTTGTAGAGTAATTAGTGGTTTCCACGTATTGGGGATCATTAATTATTTTACGGGAGCATGTTACGGTAAGACGTGACATCTAGCTTCAACTTCAAGCTCTCGCACTATCTCGGTGCCTAGGACCTCTTTCCTCTATGTTTTCTAGGGTTTAGGGCGGTTTAAAAGAGTTAAGGGAGAGAAAACATAAGAAAAAGGCTTAGGTTTCTCGTTTAAAAAGCCCAACTTAAGTCGCGTACTGTCACACCCGGCCCATACCCAGGAGGACATGCTCCCGTGACACAGACAGCGGCCTCTAGAAGAAGACCAGTGCCTACCCCATAAGGGATGCATCATGAAAATGTCGTATGGGGACACGACTCTAAGCTTAATGGTAGCAGTGTGACGAAAGCAACGTGATGTGCTCAATTACCCTGGATAAACCTGGCATGCATTCAAACAATACACTGTAACAGGCAATTCTGTAACAAAGCTGTTATGATTCTTACAATAAGTGAGTGCGTACATCATACCACTAAAAGCTATACAATAAATACATAACTACTGCCACACTAGCTACACAGCCAAAAAGGGGTCAGAGTATGCCACGAGAGTCCCGTACCAAGTCAAGATTAGTCTGTCTCAGCTGACGACCTCTAGTCCTTCTCTGTATGCTCACCCGAGGGCTCTGAACCTACATTTATCAAATGATAAATGATGAGATAAACTTAGTGGTGCTAGAAATACAGATAACAAACATACAACACATTGTAATCATCATAAACATCATATCAGAACCTCGCAGCCTAGCGTCTTATGCAATGCGAATGCAACTGCACCAGGCAGTCTCCCTCATCCTCCTTCCACTCATTCACTCTTGTTTTCCTGTAATTGTGCACATTCTTTTCGCACACACTGGATCCCGATAGGTACCGGTACTCATCTCCCGTAGGAGGCCATTTAACTTTGGAGTGCTCTGCACTAAATCCTACTGTAGGTCTCGAGACTCATCTCCCTTCTCGGGAGGTTACTTATCTAATGATTCCCGAAGGAATCCCATAATCATGATTGATCCAGTGTGCCCAGAGCTGAGCTCTGCTCTCATTTCTCATTTTCTTTTCTCTCTTTTCTCCATTCCTCATTCATCTCCATGCATGTCATCATGTCAATATAAGCATTTCACCTCATACAGTCAAGCTTGGACAATTCATCATATTATCAAGCAAAAACATCAATTTCAAGCATCAGAACTACAAGCATCCATATATCATGCATCAAAGCATATGATACAAATCAGAATACCAAGCCTAGACTCAGTTCAAGTCTCAAGGCAACAGAAATAAGCCAAAAGTGGCAAAAGACACAAAGCTAGCACAAACCTAACAATCGAGCTACTTTTAGTGTAAGCCGGTGATCCTGTCTTAATGAGTCTCTAACTTCAATCTCTTCTTTCCTCACCTTCTAGATGCTTAGGAACGCTAACCAGAATGTTGGACAGGGTTTAGGAGTGTTTTAACTGAAGAAAAGGGAAAGAAACTAAGGAAAAACGTTCTGTCTTAACCCTTAAAAAGTCAAACTTACATCGCGTACGGTCGTACGGATCTTGGTACGCCCGTACCAAACTAAAGCTTCTGATGCACATAATCTCCTACGAGCAACGGTACGCCCATACGTACTCGATCTTCCTGACAAACCCAAATTCCTATGAGTTGACGTCCGGCCGTACCACCCTTTGGTACGTCCGTACGCCCTCCAGGACCTAAAATTCCAGTAGCTTACCTGTCTCGTACGACCGTACAGTGATACCGTACGCCCGTACCATTCTCTAGAATCCCACACTATGCCTATTGGCACTCCTACTCTCCTTGGTACCTGTTACAACCATCCTTGCTAAGCCTAACAACACTTCTAAACACATACCTAACCTCAAATACTCACCGTCCCTCATCCAACCGAGAAGGCACGCTTCCCAATAAGGTGATGACACATAAGCAAAGCAAATAGATACACGTATTTCAATTCATAGCAATACATATAAACACATACAAAACTATCAATATACATTCATCCTCATTCATTCACATATCATACACTCATTCAATCCTAACATTCATCTACGCATACATACACATACATGCATAACTCCTAGGGTCTCTAATGCGGGTGTAACAACTCTCCCCTCCTAAAAAGAAATTTCGTCCCTGAAATTCCTACTCAACTTACTCGTAAAAAGGTGAGGATACTGTGTTTTCATCATAGCCTCTCATTCCCACGTTGCATCCTATCCAGTATGATGATTCCATAATACTTTCACTAACGGTATCTGTTTGTTCCGTAACTGTTTCATCTCTCGGGCTAGAATCTGTACTAGCTCCTCACTGTAAGTCAAATCTGGCTGTACTTCTATAGTCTCAACTGGAATGATATATGAAGGATCTAACCTGTATCTTCTCAACATCGAGACATGAAAAACATTATGGATTCAATCCAATTCAGGTGGCAATGCTAAACGATAAGCTAATGGTCTAATTCGTTCAAGAACCTCATAAAGACCAATGAATCTTGGGCTTAGCTTACCTTTTTATCCAAATCGTATGATTTTCTTCCACGGAGACACTTTAAGAAATACCTTATCTCCGACACTGTACTCTATATCCTGCCTCTTTAAATCCATATATGACTTACTGCGATCGGAAGCAGCTTTTAATCGACTCCTAATTACTTGCACTTGGTCCTCTGCCTGTTGCACTAACTTCGAACCAATTAATCTCCGTTCACCTACTTCATCCCAGTGTAACGGTGTTCAACACCGTCGACCATATAATGCTTCATATGGTGCCATCTGTATACTGGTCTGATAACTGTTATTGTAGGTAAATTCTATCAAAGGAATATATTGATCCCAACTACCTTCCCATTCCATTACACAAGCTCGTAACATATCCTTGAGAATTTGTATCACTCGCTCTAACTGTCCGTTGGTCTGAGGATGGAAAGCTGTACTAAACTGAACTCTGGTACCTAAAGCTTGCTGAAACGTACCTTAAAAATGTGATGTAAACTTAGGATCTCTGTTAGACACAATAGAGGATGGAACTCCATGTAATCGGACAATCTCAGCTATATATAAGCTAACTAACCGCTCTAAACTATAGTCCATGCGTACAGGTAAGAAATGAGTTGTCTTCATCAACCTATCCACTATTACCCATACTGCATCATGTTTAGCTTGTGTCATTGGTAGTCCTGTGACAAAATCCATAGTAATAAGGTCCCACTTCCACTCTGGAAGTTGTAACGGAATCAGTAATCCTGCGGGTACCTGATGTTCTGCTTTAATGCACTGGCATACTAAACACTTAGCAACATACTCTGCTATTTCTATCTTTATACCAACCCACCAGTAGTATTGCCTCTCTGTACATCTTGGTACCTCCCGGATGATAAGCATATGTAGACGTGTGAGCTTCCTCTAGTATCTGCTTCTTCAACTCACGATCTGCCAGAATATACAGTCGCGTGCCATGTCTTAAGTTACCCTCACTTTCTACAATGAAAAGAGTAGTCTTACCGGCCTAAACTTTCTGTAACTGCTTCTGATACTCTTCATCATCCACAGCACTTCACTGAATCTGTTCTGTTAACACCAGTTTGACTTGCAGTTATAACTGTGCTAAAAGATACTCAGGTTGCACTGTCAACGTACCGTGTAACTGATGCATTTCCAATACCTGTATCAAAGATGACTATCTCAATCCATAAATAACTTGAGACTCAGTGCATCTGCTACCAAATTAGCCTTGCCCGGATGATAATCAATTATGGAATTGTAGTCCTTATGCAATTGCATAATCAATTATGCAATTCTAACCACCGTCGTTGCCTCAAATTCAGTTCCCTCTGTGTACCCAAATATTTTAAGCTCTTATGGTCCATGTACATGTAATACAATTCCCCGTACAAGTAGTGTTGCCAAATCTTCAATGCAAATACTATGGCTGCCAGCTCTAGATCATATGTCTGGTAATTCTTCTTGTGCGGTTTCAACTTTTGTGAGGCGTATGCAATCACTTTTCTATCTTGCATCAATACACATCCTAAACCGTTAAGTGAAGCATCGTTATAAATAGTAAAGTTCCTTCCCGACGTAAGTAAATTTAACACCGGAGCTTGTGTCAAGCAGTCTTTCAGTCTATCAAAGCTCTGCTGACATTCCTCTGACCAGTAAAAAGAAACATCTTTCTGAAACAATGTCATTAACAGTAAGGCAAGCATAGAGAACCCTTTCATAAATCGTCGGTAGTAACCAGCGAATCCTAGAAAACTGCGGATCTCATTGATATTCCATGGAATCGGCCAACTCAAAACCGCTTCTATCTTGCTCGGGTCAACTCGGATACCCTCAGCTGAATAACATGCCCTAGAAATGCTACTTGTTCCAACCAAAACAAACACTTAAAAGCTTACCATACAACTGCTTTTCCCTCAATCACTGCAATATTAATCTCAGGTGTCTGTCATGTTCCTCATTTGTTTTCGAATACACTAGGATATCATCAATGAATACCACTACAAACTGATCCAAGTAGTCTGAAAACACCGTATTCATCAAGGCCATAAATGCTGCTGGTGCATTCTTCAGTCTGAATGGTATTACTAAGAATTCATAATGCCCGTAGTGAGTACGGAATGTTATCTTTGATACACTGCCCTCTTTCACTCGAAGTTGATGATACCTTGATCTCAAATCAATCTTAGAGAACACTGCAGCATCTTTCAACTGATCAAATAAGTCGTTAATATGTGGCAATGGATATCTGTTCTTGATAGTGACCTTATTAAGCTACCGGTAGTCAACGCACATCCACATCGTCCCATCTTTCTTCTTGACAAATAACACTGGTGCACCCCAAGGTGAAATACTCGATCTGATGAAGCCTTTCTCTAATAATTCCTGTAACTGCACCTTTAGCTCTCTCAATTCTAACGGTGCTATACGGTAAGGAGTTATAGAAATTGGCTCTGTACCTGGTTGCACCTCTATCTCAAACTCTACCTCTTGTTCCAGTGGTAACTCTGATAAGTCTTAAGGAAACACATTCGGAAAATAACAAACTGTCAGGATGCCTAATAACTGAACTTCCCCTTGTCTGGCATCTGTCATATGTGCTAAGAACGCTTCACAACCCTGTGCTATCAGTTTCCTTGCTTTCACTGTCGAAATCAATCTGGCCATTACAGACGGCACTTTCCCACGTATCACTACCACACTCTGATCTGGGTGTTGCAGGGTCATAGTCTTCTGATGACAATCCATCACTACCTTATACTGTGCTAACCATTCCATACCCAAAATAATATCAAAATCCCTAAACGGCATCTCAACTAAATTAGATAAGAAATATACACCGTGCATAACCAAAGGACACTGTCTCAACACTCTATTCACTCTCATATTCCTGCCTAATGGACTCGACATGACTATCTCATACCCTAACGCCTCACTACACATCTTAAGTACTCGGGAAAATTCTGTATTAATATACGAATGCGAGGAACCCGGGTCAAATAACACTAACGCCTCATGATTAGAGATAAAAACATTACCAATTACGACATTAGAGGCATGCTGCTTGTCTTGCTGAACTAGGTTATACACTCTAGTCAGGACGCCAACTGCTTGGTTCACTGACTCCTGACTCGTTCCTCGGCTCTCACTATCGCGGCCTCCTCTACCTCTCTCGGTACCCTGATGGCTTCCCGAACCCATTCTCACATTTGGGTTCTGTTGGTATGAACCACCCTCTGACACAGTGTGCACCGAAATGTTATCACGCGTAAGACACTCTCTGGCATAGTGCCTAGCTTGTCCACAATGATAACACAAGTCTGATCCCATCCGACAAGTCCTGTGATGTGTCCAGCCACAAGTGTGATATGCTTGCAATCCGGACCCTGTACTGCCGCTGCCACTAGAATATGAATATGTGGGTCTCCCACTCTGTATCCTTCAAGGTGGTGGCAGTCGTAACCCTACCGGTCGTGGAGAAAATGGACCTCTAAATCTTCCCCTCTTCGAGGATCCCGATGAAGAACTCGACTCTCGAAACGGTCTCCTTACAGATTCTTGCCTCATCTGTCCCTCTTGCAGCATCCGCTCTTGATTCAACGCATTGGCCATTAAATCCAAAAAGTCATCATAGTTAAAACCATGAACCAATGCTCGAATACGGAGATCCAAACTCTGTTCGAACCTCTTACACCGCTCTCGCCCGGAAGTCAGAATATTCATGGCATAGGAGGCTAACCTCATGAACTCCCTCTCATATTCTGCCACTATCATGTTCCCCTATCTCAAATTCAGGAACTCATGCAGCTTCTAATCCGTATAGGCTGTCGGCATATATTTCTGTCGAAACTCCCTCTAAAAAATAGCCCATGTAAGTACCGGAGGATCTGCCATGCTCTGCAGAATGGTTTTCCACCATTCATACGTATCTTCTTGTAGCAGGGAGATGGTATACTCAAACATGGCGGTCTCGGGACATTTCAATTGTCTGAAAACTCTCTGTATCTTTTCTAACCAAGTCTCAGCTACATACGGGTCAATCGTCCCAATGAAATCCGTAGCCCCATAAGCTCTCAACTTCTTGAAGTCTAACTTGTACTCTTCTTTCGGCTCTGGCGGAGGTGGAGGTGGTGCTGTGGTTACTGGTAAAGTCTGACCCTGTGCCCTCATAAATTGTACAAACTATGCAAAATGTGCTACCATTGGATCAGCTGCTGAGGCATCAACCCTATCAGCTTGTGGTGCCCTAACACTCGGTCCAGCCTGTTCCTTCTGTTGTGGCTGTCTCCCACTTACATTTCCAGTTTCAGAGGAACTTTCCTGGGGATTAAAATTACCCCCTTCTTCTTCACCCACAATAATGGCTCTATCCATTATACTGAATCTGTAATACAATAACATAGACATCAACCTAACAGTCAGTAGTGGTAAGGACTGGCAATTCCTCATGTGTAGCTTCCTAAACACAGGCAGTAGTCCTAACTGACACCCATGGAACTCATCGAGCTAAACCATAGCTCTGATACAACTTTAACATGTCACACCCGGCCCATACCCAGGAGGACATGCTCCCGTGACACAGACAGCGGCCTCTAGAAGAAGACCAGTGCCTACCCCACAAGGGATGTATTATGAAAACGTCGTATGGGGAAACGACTCTAAGCTTAACGGTGGTTGTGTAACGAAAGCAATGTGATGTGCTCCATTACCCTGGATAAACCTGGCATGCATTCAAACAATACACTGTAACAGGCAATTCTGTAACAAACCTGTTATGATTCTTACAATAAGTGAGTGCGTATATCATACCACCAAAAGCTATACAATAAATACATAACTACTGCCACACTAGCTACACAGCTAAAAAGGGGTCAGAGTATGCCATGAGAGTCCCGTACCAAGTCGAGATCAGTCTGTCTCAGCTGACAACCTCTAGTCCTTCTCTACACGCTCACCCGAGGGCTCTGAACCTACGTTTATCAAATGATAAACGCTGAGATAAACTCAGTGGTGCTAGAAATACAGATAACAAACATACAACACATTTCAATCATCATAAACATCATATCAGAACCTCGCAGCCTAGCGTCTTATGTAATGCGAATGCAATTGCACTAGGCAGTCTCCCTCATCCTCCTTCCACTCATTCACTCTTGTTTTCCTATAATTGTGCACATTCTTTTCGCACACACTGGATCCCGATAGGTACCGGTACTCATCTCCCGTAGGAGGCCATTTAACTCTGGAGTGCTCTGCACTCAAATCCTACTGTAGGTCTCGAGACTCATCTCCCTTCTCGGGAGGTTACTTATCTAATGATTCCCGAAGGAATCCCATAATCATGATTGATCCAGTGTGCCCAGAGCTGAGCTCTGCTCTCATTTCACCTCATACAGTCAAGCTTGGACAATTCATCAAATTATCAAGCAAAAACATCAATTTCAAGCATCAGAACTACAAGCATCCATATATCATGCATCAAAGCATACGATACAAATCAGAATACCAAGCCTAGACTCAGTTTAAGTCTCAAGGCAACAGAAATAAGCCAAAAGTGGTAAAAGACACAAAGCTAGCACAAACCTGACAATCAAGCTACTTCTAGTGTAAGCAGGTGATCCTATCTTAACGAGTCTCTAGCTTCAAGGAACGCTAACTTGAATGTTGGATAGGGTTTAGGAGTGTTTTAACTGAAGAAAAGGGAAAGAAACTAAGGAAAAATGTTCTGTCCTAACCCTTAAAAAGTCAAACTTACATCACGTACGGCCGTACGGATCTTGGTACGCCCATTGTCACACCTAGCCCATACCTGAGGTAACATGCTCCCGTAGCATATATGATGATCACCCTAGAGAAATCGCCACACACACTACAAGGGATACGAAATACATACAAGGATACGTCGTATGGGGATAGAACGTATAATGGTGGTGAAAATCGTTACAGCGAAAAACAATAAACCCTGAAGATCCAATGATCAAACCCATACATAGATACTTATGAAAATCCATATACACAAGGGTTCTGAATCATTACATCAAACTAAACAAAACCACCATCTTAATACAAACGTCTACTGCCACTATAATTAATACAAGCTACAATAAACTAAATAGTAAAGAAGCAAGCTCTGTTGTTCGGACCACCTCAGAAATGGGATTTGCTGTCAAATCCAATTCCTCCTGCTGACACTGACAGTCACTTCTCGGTACCTTCAACAGTAGGCTCTGTACCTGTGTCCATCAATTGATAAACACTGAGTCGAAGACTTAGTGGTGCTAGTAACAAACATAGAATCATATAATCACAACCCATACAAGCAATATAACTCAGGCTATCAAAACACAAGCAACAACAATGTGGAATGCAACTGTGCTATGCAACCCACTTCTTTTCTTATCTCTTTTTCCCTTTTATCATTTCATTGTGCACAATTTCTATCCATGCTGGGTCCCTGTATGTACCGGTACTCATCTCCCGTAGGAGGGCATTTCTATCCGGGTCCTTAAACCCCTTTTCTTTTCAATGGTATGTCTTGAGACTCATCTCCCATAGGAGGGCAACAAGAATATATGATTCCATTATGGAATCCTGTAATATATGACCCAACATGCCTTTCCTTTTCATTTTCCACTCTTTTTCTGCATTTCTCAATCCCAATATTCATGCTCAAGCCAACATGCTCATAATCAATCACATAAACAATGCTATCTTAAGCAATTATCACAATCACAATATAATCATACAAAACATATACATAAAATATCCATAGACATTATTTCCAGGCCTATCTTGGCCTCATACCACCTCAAATGGCAGGAACTCAATTTAGAAATCAAGGAACATAAACTAGCACAAACCTGGAATTAAGCTACTTCTAGCTTTAATCCATAACCCAAGTGATAAACTTGTTTCCTCAAGCTTCTACAAGCCTCAAAGTACCAAGAAATCAGAATTCTAGGGTTTTGGGACAGAAATTAGGGTTTTAGGGAGGGGAAACCTAATGAAATAACTGTCCTTTATCTGTTTAAAATGTAAATTTTAAGTCGCGTATGGCCGTACCAATCACGTACGCCCGTACCAACCTAAAAACCTTGATGCACTGATTTTCCTGCGAGTTGGGGTACGCTCGTACGACCATTTGGTACGCCCGTACCAATCAGAATTTCCTGACAAACCAAAATTCCTGCGAGTTACGGTACGACCGTACCACCTCAAAGGAATTTGGTACGCCCGTATGGGTGTCTGTACGCTCGTACCGAGCCTGACAAAACCAAGGCATCCGTCGTTTAGTCCCTTAGTTCCCTTGAACCTGCTAAAAACACTCCAAACCTAACCTAAACTCATCAAAATCACTGTCCCTAATCCAACCAAGAAGTTACGCTTCCCAATAAGGTGACAGTATCATAAAATACAATCATAAATACAAGCATACATACATACATACGTACATGTATACAGATTAACATTGTATAGCAAAACTCATACTCATACAGACCCCTAAACACGGATGTGACACCCGTAAAGCTTCTGATACACACAATCTTCTGCGAGCAACGATACGCCCATACCCCATTCGGTATGCCCGTACGTACTCGATCTTCCTGAGAAACCCAAATTCCTGCGAGTTGACGTCCGACCGTACCACCCTTTGGTACGTCTGTACGCCCTCCAGGACCTAAAATTCCAGTAGCTTCCCTATCTCGTACGACCATACAGTGATACCGTACGCCTGTACCATTCCCTAGAATCCCATACTTGCTAAGCCTAACAACACTTCTAAATACATACCTAAACTCAAATACTCACTGTCCCTCATCCAACCAAGAAGGCATGCTTCCCAATAAGACGATGACACATAAGTAAAGTAAATAGATACACGCATTTCAATTCATAGCAACACATATAAACACACACAAAACTATCAATATACATTCATCCTCATTTATTCACATATCATACACTCATTCAATCCTAACATTCATCTACGCATACACACGCATACATGTATAACTCCTAGGGTCTCTAATGCGGGTGTAACACGTACGGCCGTACCACCACCTGTACGCTCGTACCAACCTAAAAAGCCTGGCAAAGCCAACTTCCTGCGAGCTGCAGTACGCCCGTACCACTCAGAAGTTCCTGATGCACTAATTTTCCTGCGAGCACGCGTATGGCCGGACCACTCCTCGGTACACCCGTACGGCCTCTAGGAACCCTAGCCTCCCTGTTCCCCCTACTTGGTATGACCATACAAAGCCCCGTACACTCGTACCACACTCCTCTCTTCTCTTCTAACCCTCAAACACACTCCCCGACCACCTAAAATACCCATACACAACCCAAACATGCATGCCATCATGCACACACCTAGCATACATACCAATACACATTCAATACGTCATCACAACGCATATACAGTCATAGAATATAGAGCACATATGCATGCAATCGTACCAAGACATGTATATATACACGTATACATTTAATCAAGCATACACAGATACTAAAACTCCTAGGGGTCAAACGCGGATGTAACAGACATCACCTTCTGTAGCTTTATTAGAAGATCCTACCTTAGCCATTTTAAGAGCATAGGTGCTTTAATACCATGAAAAATTTGTAAAACTAAAGCTTGCTTTTCATTGATTAGAAATATGTATATATATACAATATAGATTTTTAGTGTATTCTATGTTAGCTATACATTTTGGTTACAATAAACATTTGTTATATTAATAGAATGAAAAAATATGTCATACCTATCAGTGGTGTGACATGCTCCCGTAAAATAGTTAATGGTCTCCATATTAATGGAAAACTGAAATCTATATTACAAGGGATATGTATAAATTAAAACTTTTAAAAGAAGAGTCACACAAATCATTACCAACTAAACTGCATTCATTAATCATTTCAAATACAATATAGCATTAGAACATGGACAGTGTAATAAGACAACTTAACATTTACATTATAGTGGTAAATGTACATATATGCATATATCATGGTTATACACAACAATTTACTGCCATAAGTTATAAAAATACAAAAGTTGCATATACAAACAGTAGCTAGGAGCAAGCTTCACAAGTCCCCAACATAAACTGAACAACTGCCAATCTAAACCCGTAGTTAGTGTCTAAGGATCCATGTGCAAACCTGAATAACTAGGACCTATGTTCATCAAATGATAATGTTGAGAAAAAATTAGTGGTGCTATAAGTTAAGTGAGGAAGATAATAATATAATAATTATAATGGAATATCAAAGAAGTATCAAAGTAATTCATATAGAATATTATTTTCAAGTACATATAAGTATTGATCAATACAAGTAATACTCAATAATGTCATTCTCATTTATTAACTGCATCTATTACTATGGTATCAACCATAAATATTCAATGGTATAATAAATACGTTCTTTTACATACATTTACTTGTTACTTGTTATAGTTACCAAAATGTAGGATGAATCATGTATGATGAAGTGCATGTATTCATGTTATGCATCTCTTTCCTCTTTTCATTCGTCATCCTTCATAACATCTACGTACTGGGTAATAATCATTAATACTCCTTATATCATAACATACCTCAGTACATTTCATCATTAATCATATACTATTATAATAAAATCATTTCATATATATATATATATATATATATATTATGCCATGTAGTTATGAATGAATGTATGATGCAAGATGGATTTTGTGCAAAATGTAGTGAGGATGTATGCAAACTGGCACATTCATTCATATATATATATTGGATCTCATTCCATTATTTAGATTATATAGAAGTAACTGTGAGGACTAGAATAAACTTGCTATACCTTTTCCTTTATCTAATCTCCGAGGTGAATTAGTAGTCACCTTCTCATGAGACCCTATTGTTAGTGTATGCTCTAGAGCATCATATGTATTTATACTATACGTTTTCATTAATAAAGGTATTATTCATTATATGGTACAATGTTTTAAATGAACTTGTTTTACTTGGAGTATTAAACTATATATTGAAGTCCATGATATTGGAATAATGCAAAAGAATCCATAAAGAGTTTATGGAATGAGATTCTTATTGTATGCAAATGTTCAATATCTAAATATCGCTGATCATAGTATTAATAAGAATGGACATTATTAATATGGGAAGATCAGCACATATTACACTTCCTATTTAGGGGTGATTCTCATTCATCATGACATGAGATGTCTAAAGTGAATATATGGATGAATAGTATAGTACTAGTTCATT